>LKNJ01007339.1:0-12903 GCA_002120245.1 Maccullochella peelii
ACACACACACACACACACTTCCTCATATGCTTTATCCTGCTGGTCTGCCCATTTTCATACATAATACATTACAACTGAGACCAAGTGGGCTTCCTCCCTTCCTCTTCCCCTCCCTTCCTCTTTCTCTCTCTGTCTCCTCATCCCACTTTTTCCTCCTTCCTCCTTCCCCCCTCACACTAATTCTACTCCCAGTGATGATGTTATTCTCTCATCCTTCCCCCCTCAGCCCCTATCTCTCATCGTCTTTCTCTCTCCCTCTTGTTATGTGTGACTGTATTGTTAGGTCCCAGCAGTAATTTATTCATAGAGGTACACCGGCCGGTCTTTCCAAAAGTGGAAGGACTAATGGTGGACAGCAGGGAGCTGACGAGAGATGTGGCAAAAGATATAGAAAGTAAGGAGAGGAATGTGACGGATGACAGGCACTTCACATTTGACTTTCTGAGGTCTGGGCCTGTGTGCAAAAAACTATTAATGAATGTTGTTTGCCCAGTGCCGCAAACCACAAAAAAAGTGTTTGCAATATTACATTTTTGTTCAATTTTCAGCAGTCGGAGTAGTGCTAAGAATGAAATGTCAACCAAAATTTCTGACAGATGTGAGTTTGAGGGATGATATATTCTGGCTGTGCTCCCCTGTGAAATATCCCATGTACCTGTATACGGTGTCATCTGTTCTGGCAGATATTTCTGTCCAAAATCTGACACTGACAGATGCACATCTTCTCTTTTTATGTGATATCTTTGTGTCCTTTGTGCCCTTATTGTTTAAAGTTGCCCTCTACTTGAAAATGTGTTTTGCTTATTGTTCCTTCACTTGGATGTTTGAGCTTCACTGGTCAGAATGATGGATGTGCAGGGTTTGATACTAGAAAGCTGTTTAAGACATGTACCTAAATACCACAAGTACCAATAGTTATTTTTCCAAGCAGAGTATTTTTATTTCTTAAATAATATCTGGTTGGGATCTTTAAAGATGGCAGTCTTCGTTGTTCCTGGCTTTGGGAGAGAAAGAGAGAATGGTCATTCTGTTCTTCTTTTCAGTGTCTGAGTCATTTCTTCACCTTCTTACACTCTTGCATCATCACCAATATTGCCTACAATAAACTTACTAAAAGTTCATTTTTATCTTCATTAAGGGTGTAAGACTTGTTTTACAGGTTGCTGGGAAACAAAGGAGACAGGAGGATAATGAATGTCTGTGCTCTGTATTCAAAGGTCAAAACATAACTTGGGGTGCATTTATGGGGAATTGTAAGATGCTCTTTTGTAAAACCTTGTTTGGACAGACATGAATATTTTCATTATGTTTTTATGGCATTTTTATTGTATTGTTGTTTGTGCTCTGTGCTGCTTTGTCTGTTGGATTGGGTGTATTTGTTTATAAAGGCTTATGGATGGACGGGCGTTGCAAACTAGCTTAGGCTATAAATGCTGTGATATGTAGCATTGGCCCATGTGCCCATAAAAATGAACATTAAATAAATAAGGACATTTCTTTGTTCAAACGCAGCTTGTTTAGACTTTTACTTCATTAATAAAACACTGTCATGATGTGGACTCTTTGTTGGTTCCTGTTTTATTTTGAAGTTTGGTCTGTCTTGGCTCCTGTGTGTTCCTGCCCTAGTGTCTCCCCTTGTCTTGATTGTCTGTTGATTTGCTTCACCTGTGGTTTGTTGCGCACCTGCCTCTGTTTCCCTCGTTTGCTCTCCTCCTATTTATACTGGTTCTTTTGCTTTGTTCTTTGTGGTGTGATTACCCTATGTTACGTGGTGTTCAGTGTTTCTGGTGACTCACTGGCTGAGTTGTGTTTGTTCGATTTTGTGGTTTCTGTTTTGCCCTTTGGAGTTTCTGGATATCCTAAGTTGTGAGTACTGTGTGTACGGCCTCTTTTAGTTTGATATCGGTTCCCGTGTCTGGACCTTATTCCCTGTGCTTCTGACTACCCGAACCGAACCCGGGCTCTTATGTTTGCTCACCAAGTTACCAACCTGTCTTTGTTTGTATATAGTATAATAAACCTGTGAAACTTGCTACAAGCTTCCTCCTCTGTCTGTGGTTGGGTCCTCTCCCAAAGATGCCCTGTAACAAACACAGGTGTACTGATATGCAAAAGTAAAGAAGTGAGAGTTGGAGAATGTGGCAGCGTGAAGTGTTTTCTCTGCCAAGTCTGTTATTTTGTCCTCCAGGACACTTCAGAGCCAATTGCGTGCCAATACCACGGCCATGCAACTACAGACAATGAATGAATGAATCAGTTTGCAAACTGTCATCTAAATTGTTTGTTTGTCGTTAGTTTGACCCATTCTCAGCTGGTGTAGCACAAAGCAGAAGTACTGTTGCTATGGTTACTCGCAGTTTATTATACCGTGTGCGCTGATTTAAAACAGTGGTCAAACTGTGCTTGAAGTGTCTTGACACCCAGTTTCAACTGACACCTGGCAGCCAATCAGAAACAAGAATTTCCCATGGTCATGGTATACTGTTTCTGAATGGTTGCAGTTAGACAATAGATGTGATGTGGGAAAGGGTGGTGCTTTTAGTAGCTGATGGCGATGTACAGTATATTGTCCAATAACCACCAGTTTGCCCAGTGAGCTGCCAAATTGTTTCCTGTCGATGCGTGTGTGTGAATGATGGCTGTGTTGATCTTGTGATGCTAGGTGTGTCTTCCATCAGCTTCCCAACAGGAAGGATACACAGACCCATTACACAAGAGGGAAGAGAAACCTAATTGACCGACATCAGAGTCGACACGCACAGTGGTTTCCGTCCTGAACCAGTCATCCATCCATCCTGCACCGGTGCTGCAGCGATGATCTTTGTAAACACAAATTTATTGATATAGAGCGTTGCAGTAGTTCAGGCAGGCATCAAAGGTACCAGAGATAGATAGATAGATACACACACACACACACACACACACATACATATATATATATATATATATATATATATATACACAAAACCCATCTCCATATTGGCTTAATTGTGCACAGAAAATAGGATAATTCAAATGTTTTTAACTTGGAAAACTCTGACTTGTTGCAGAGCCACACTGCCAAATTCAAATGCATACAGCATCACGTTTAAAATTAATGATTTAGTCTACTTTATTAAACCAGAATAATCCAATCAGTATCAATATTGTTTCCAGGGAGTCCTGGGTACATATATTAAAAACAAACAAATCTCGATGAGAGTGCCCTGACTCAAAATGTGTCTGAATCAGCAGGTTGCTGCTTTGCTTCCACAGCACCTCCTGATGGCTGAAAACAGTTTAAAAAGCAAAAGGACAGCAGCATAAATATTGTATGAAATGGTAGTGACCAGTGAATTTTAATTTCATGACAGATATTTCTCTCTCTCTCTCACATATGAGACTGTGGAAGTGTGTGTTGAAGTTGTAGGTGTGTGTGTGTAACAAAGGCAATATTGCAATATAGCCAAAGCATCAGGATCTCTCTCCCCCTTCTCTCTCTTTACTCCCTCCGTCCATGACAGCTATTAATAATGAATGGCTCTGACTGTGTAAAATGCCAGGCCCTTGCATATCAGTGAACTGTCTCTTTAGAAAGCTGATGTTGACAAATGACTGCGAGCATAAGGCTTTTGAACACACTATTAACCTCTGTCACATGCCGTTGTGTTTGTGTGCGTTGTGTTTGTGTAGCTGTCTATAAAATGTTATTAGGACTTTCATTGACCTTCATTATATTTCAGTCTTGTCATTCCAGTTCCTTTTCCTTCAAATGTCGTCACATATCACAGTGATAATGTCAGATGCTGTAGCTCCTGCGCATGTGCTAATGCAAAAAGTCATGCACACACACACACACCAAGATACATCCATGTTCACATATGTTGTTGTATAGTGAGTCGAGCAGGAAGCTGCTACACTCTAATTGGCTGCTTAACTAAAGATTTTATTACACACACACACACTGTGACCTCGGGCAGGTTTTGTCTTTTGTCATTGTTAATGAATAGTACAGTGTTAAAGAGATAAGGCTAAACTAGACTCATTAAATTGCGCATGTGTTCAAAATCGAATTTTCTATGAGTGAGTGAGAGAAAAGAGGGAGAGAGAGAGAGGCTACAGGTTGCTGAGCTGCTTAATTACCTTGCCATAGAAAATCATGTTAGCACTGTAAGAGGTGCCGGATTAAATGTCAGCATATCCACGAGTATAATCAGCGTGTGTGTGTGTGTGTGTGTGAATATAGGTGTGTGCCTGCATGCGTGTAGAAAAGCTTTTTTTTTGTGTGTGCGTGTGTTTATGGATGCACTCTGTCAATTCCAGTAGCCCTCATCTCACACTTTTCTCTCCTCATGTCTCTTTGGGAGCCCTCCTCACAGCTCCATTTACTTTGCTACACTGTCTGAGTATGAGTGTGTGTGTGTGTATTAGATCAATGTGTGGGTGTTATCCGCCTTGTTTTATCGTTCTGCAGTTGCTTATTAAACCTGCTTGTGGCCTCCTCTTTCTCTCCTTCCCCTGATGGTCTCCTCCTCTTGTTTTGTCTCTTCCTCTTCACCTCCTGTTCATTCCGTCTCTTAACCTCTCTTTCTTTCTTTTTTCTTTATTTGATTTGTTCTCCTGTGTCTTTGTCTATTTTTTATATACTCCTGTCTTATTCATCACCTTTATCGTCATATTGTCCCTCCCTCCCTGTCTCCCTGTCTGCCTCTTACTGTCTGGCTCTTGCTGACTCATAAGCAAAGATTACATAATTTCTCTCCATTAAATTGGAGGTCATTATACTTTCACAAAATCCGTTAAGTGCTAATCAGAAGTTAGAGTGTACAATAAAGTTTATTCTAACTGACCAGACTTAAATCGGCTCCATTTTTGGTGACTTAAAGGTGGGGTAGGCAGTATTTTTTTGGTGTCATTGGGTAAAAATGCCATAATAACCATTCAAAATATTGTAATTCAAGTGGTCTGAGAGCAAACCTCTACTTCTGCCCCTCCTCTTGGCTGTTTTCAGGCTTCAGAAAATCTATCCCGTGACGGGAGACTTTGACAAATCGCAGGTTATTTCAGAGAGACGGCGTGTTCATATTGGCTGAGCTACAAATGCAGATGCACGTCCACATCCCTTCAGACGGTGAAAGCCTGATTCAATGGCGAAAAATCCTGCAACTTGTGAAGAATTTCCAATACCTCCTTTGCCAACAGCAGCGTATAGTACAAAACAACACGTCCCGGCTCCACACGGAGCTTCGGGCTCATTATGTTCAATGCCACGGCGCTTGCACTAGCCTCTCATCCCGCTGCTGGACAGCATTGCAGCTGCCTCTGAAGCCTGGGGTGCTCTGCGGCCACAAAGTGGTGGAGGGGCGTCTTTGAAAACACAGGAGTGACCGCGGTCTCGGTGAGGCTCACACCGTGGAGAGCGAGCTCTACTCTTCTCTCAATTATCTCAAATTCTTCAGGTTTTCTAAAACCTAGAAAAGCAACATTGCTTGTAGCTTGAACTTCATAGTTTTATAACTTTATCTAGTGAAGCTCACGTTGTTCAATTTTTTCTGCATGCGCTGCAGAGAGTAATAACATCATGTTGGATCTGGATTCAAACGTAACTTTTCTGTGTATCATTAAATGTCACATCTTCTTGATATAGTCTTTTTGTCACTTTCTCTTTCCTGTGCACTGGATTTGTGTCCTGAGCAGCTTTAACTCTGAGGTCACTTCCAGTCAGGATATAGCCCACGCATTCACTCATGTGTAAATGTTACTGTGCGAACATCCGAGGACACGGTGTTATCCTTTGTTTGTGTTAGTGTGAGTGTGAGAGACAGAGAGATGTATCGTGTTTTGTGTACTTGTGTTTGTGTGTTTATGCCTGGGAGTGTGATCTATCATATGTGTGTAAATTTATGCATGTGTGTATGCACACGGGCGTTTCTCTCTTATCTCCAGCGTCACACAGAAACTGAACCAACAGACGACCGTAAGCCTTATCGTTCCAAACACCACCACACTGTTTACTCAGACAAGCAGACACATACGCACACCTTTACTTTCCTTTCTGGTTCATTCATTCAGCGTAATGAGAGGAAGCGTGCCGTTTACTGTATGATGTGTATGTGTGTGTTTTGAGTGTTTGTGCATGCGTTTATGTGCCTGTATTGTCAACAATGTTTAGAACAGGCTGATTTATAGTAGTATAGTATTACAGTAACTGTATGTGGGCAGTTCATGCATGTAATTGGTTTAAGGTCAGATTTAATGTCTGAAGACATAATTGCAGCTTTGAGCAAGATTACATGGGTGGTGTGTTTATTTACATGTTGTAAATATCTGGTGGGCTTAATTGCTGTTTGTATAATTTGTGTAAAGATGATGATATAGATCAAAGTCAATAAGTGGAGAAGATGGACAATGTATAGATGACATTTCGTTCAATAGAAGTTGAACGAAATCACTATTTTATGCATTTTATTCATCGAGCTGTCGCATCATCAGGAAAAGGAGACAAAATCTTGCAAATTTTCTTGTGCAGACAACCTTTCCTTTAGGTATGCTGTTTTGTCGCGCACACTGTCCACCTTTTTGCAGTCACAAATTGAACCATGTATGTGATGGCTGTAGCCTGTGGGTGGAACACACTGTATTTTATGACTGGGAGACTGTTTCCACTGCTGTCCTCGTGGCCTGTTAAACACACGGACTGAACTGATCTGACCTGTGATGTACACATTCACTATCTGTAGGGGCCCAGAATAGTAACTTGTCGTTATTGTAGCTCACATACAACATGCTATGTTATAATGTTATTGATGCCAACTGTTTTCCCAGCTTTAGATTCAGTATAGACAATATTCTCTGGGTAATATATTTTTGTAATTAAGCTTTTAAAGCTAACACAGTGTATTCATCCTTTTGTGATTTCTTTGTTATCTCGGAGACAGATTGCTCAGTCATTAAGTGTTACTGTGTATAATTATGGTTATTCACAGGATGAGCTGCAGAAAGAAACTGATGGGGGACCATTATGTTTCCACAGGGGGGGCATATAAAGTATTATTGATATGTTTACAGACTGCCTGCAGCAAATAGAGCAATGGCCAGACTGTTGTGCAGCATTGTGGGTTACCAGTAGGTGATTAACTGCCTGAGACCCAACCAGATGTGTCATTAGCAAAAATTACATTGCATGTCTGCACAGTGTGACTTTAAAACTAAGACTCAACATAAAGCACTAATGAAAGTCAGATTTGTGCAATGTCCAAATGAATGTACAGTAAATGTGCCACAGCTGGTGCAGACCGTTGAAACACTCCCAGTGATCGAAGAGATACTTATACTACAGTTTTCTTTTTCCTAAACTTACTTGCACTGATGAGCAGGCAGCAACCCATTGTGACCCACCCACCACATTGACTGTTATTTGAATGGACATTCAAACATGACACAAGTCATCAGTCTGGACTAAAAACACACACATGTATCATTGTTGTATTTTTATGACATTAAATATTTTAATTATTACTATAAGTGAGCACCTAATTTGCGTTGTTACACCGACTCCGGTTATTCAGCCTACAATGTTGAAAGGTAAACAGAATGATTAAACTTGGGCTTGTGTTTAGCTACAGTCCCACAGAAGTTAATTAAGTTTTACACAGGTGTAAAATTGGAAGGTTTTTTATTCGTTACCCGTTTAGTTTACATGATGCATTACGAGACTGTCCACCAAGAAAAACAGCACTGGTTATTTCTTCAAACTCTAAAACCCACCTATGTCTACGATTTCCTGAGAAGCAACCTCCTGTGGCGGTGCTAATGACTGTGACGTGAGTGTGACGCTGTTATACCATCACAAAATCTCTTAGAGAGGAGGTCAGGGTGGACTGTTGGGCCTACAAAGTGTGTAGGAGAGAATCTAACAATGATGGTGATCTTTCACTAATGACCATGACCTTTACCTAACCTTAACCAAATGGCTTTAGTCGCCTAAACTTTCCATAAAGGTGGTAGAAATATTCATGAGTCATTTGTGGAGCATGGGTTTGGAAGGCACTGACAAGTGACTTTGTTTTATCATTTAGGTGTGAGGACTTACTGAAAGCCTTCTGTATTAAATGGAGCTTTGGGTGGTAGCAAATGTTCACTCCAGACGTCTCCATCATCATATTATCTGCAGCTTTTACTGTTTTAAAGATGACATGACACACATTTGTTCATGCATGGCATAGAGCTGGATTTCTGACCCATGTGGCCACAGGAAGACATGTGCTGCCTCTTCGCCTTAAGCCCAACAAGAGGTCATTATTAAAGTGCTGTTCTATTGAAGAAAACGGTAATTCATCCTTATTAGGAATTCTCTGTACAATGAAGGTTTGACAATGAATTTAAAGACTAATCCAGCCATGATGTGTGTTTGGACGTCTGCCTTCATTTTTCTGTAGTGAAGTCAGGGTGTGTGCAGGAGCGTGTCAAAGCTGCCGCTTGATGTTTGCAGATCTTACACTTTTAAGTCTGTTTGCATTAATGTAAGTCGCTCTGGATAAGAATAAGCTAAATAATTAAACAGTAAATGTACATACAAGAGTGAAGTGGGGGAGGGGATTAAGGGAGGGAAGTGAGATGAAAGGGGGGAGAGGTATAGAGTGTAGAGAGAGCCGAGAAGAGAGAGGGAAGATAAGCTGAGAGAGAGTAAAGAAAGAAAGTATCTCTGGCTGTGAGAAGGAGTTTAGGAGAACCCTTTATCATTCACAAACAAAAATACAGATACACTCACATTTACATGTCAATTTACTGTGCATACACAGTCCTCACATACACAGACTCTCATTTCAAAACAAATTTCAACTCATTTGTATTCACAACTGAGTTTAGGTCAGAGTGACAGTTTAATAATGTCTTCCTGTCACCCTCTTTCTGTATCTTCCTCTTCGTGTTTCTCTCCTCTGAGGAAGTAAATTGAAAATGCCGTCTGTGCTTGGAGGTGTCAGAAGTGGGCGCCGTCATCCACATTTTCATATTTAACCTGAAAACATTGCCAAAAATTGTTCTGTTGTACTGCAGAATCACTGTGTAACGCAGGGATAAATTAAACACCTTCGTGCAGAGTAGAGTCAGCTTTTTGTGGTGTTAAAATAGTTCAACCAACTCTCAGAATCTGGGCTTGGTGCTCCTATATTTTGCTCATGTCACATTAACTTTAACATGTGTAAGTATGGGAAGAAGTGATTCATGGATTAATATGTATCACTTTTCAAAGCAGGCAGGCAGGATGATTTCAGTGATTTATTGACGAAGATAGCTTACAGGCAGGTACCCTCAGACAGACAGGCAGGTATCGATACAGGTAGACAAGCAGGTCCAGGTTTGGGTGACAGGAGCTCAACAGCAAAAACACAGCAACATTGCAACTAGGACGATCTGACAAGAGAACGAACGAAGTGTACTGGTACTGAGCGACTGATGAGGGAATGAGATGCAGGTAAGGAAGTGGGCGGGGAAGGCCTGGCTGACTGCAGAGCAGATGAGGGAAGTGAGAATGGGCATGAAGATGGGTGGGGCAGTCAGGTGATGGGGAAAGGAGGGCAAGTCCGAGGGCATCTGGTGGATGGATGGAAAATGGCAATGAAGGGGCCTGGGGAATAGGGAATGTGGCTGGAGAGGAGGGACAGACTGGCAGGGGTTTGCTTTACAGTAAATGGTATTAACATGGTGTACAACCATGTTTAAGGTTCTTTCCGAGGTTTGAAACTGACATACAAACAGCATTTAGGAGAAATTGGTAACAGCAAAACTCTTGAGTGAAAGCAAAATAAATATGAGAGATATGTCAATCTGTAAGACTTACAGAGCACACAGGGACAAATTCATAATCGAAAAACAAGTTTTGCAAGCAGCCTAAGCCAGAACTGTTTGTTTTGAAATGTGAGTGAGCAGCAGGGCTTCCTTTCTTGCTATCTGCAAAGTTGCACAAATTTGACAGTCGAATCAGTTGTATGCAAATCAAACTGAGAGCAGAGCAAAATCCATTGGATTTGACATGCCTCGAAGCGTCATCCTGTTGACTCTGCCTTCTGTCAGGCTACTTCCCAGTGTCACCCAGCAGCTGCAGGTGTTAGGCTGATCCCAACCCATGTGTCAGACTTATGTTGTTGTTATTATGGCTATGTTGACTTCTATCAGAAAAATGTTTGAGGGGATCACAGAACTAAATATGCAGACCTCAGTGTATTGCTAAACCTGGTAGGACATGTATAACTTTCATTTTTTTATCATCTGAGAATTTCCTTTGAGTCTCCCTTTGCGCTCTGCTTCTCTCTCATGTTTCCTCCAGAGTTTTTTCTCTCTGTAGACTCGTCTGTCTCTCTACCTGTCAGTCCTCCTGTGGAAAGAGCAAAGGCTCACAAGCATCACGTCTCTGGCCAAATCAAAGAAAAGGCAGACTAAGTAGCAGACTGGAAGCAACTGGAACAGTTTCAATACAGTCCTAGCTTTACTGTATGCACAGCAGTGTGGTTTATCTTGAACATCATTCATGAATTCATTAAAATTTTCCTCATGAAAAACCTCAAGATGTGCAGAAGAGTTGTTCACCTGCAGCCGCTGTGACAGGATTCAGTAGACTCCAGCAGCTCGTGTGGTCCGATTCAATGTTGGCAGCACAAAATCTAAAAATCCCTGTGCAATAGATTTACAAATCACTACTGCAGTCACGACTATTTTAATCTTTGTTTAATAACGTCTTTTGCTTATGGATTATTTTAAACATATTGTAACTTTTATAAAAACTATTCATTTCAGAGATTGCAGGAACAAATTTTAGTAAAAGATTTATTTTAGAATGACTTATTTTAATGTTTTACTACCAAAAATTAGATTCCCAGCAGGATGGTAACGCCATCCTTCGCTCACATACTTTAGATAGATTTCATGCAGTTACAAATGGATCATCGTAAGCAGTGTTACAGTGAAAACGTTCACAATGTTGCATCATACAATATTGGTATTGCATTGTATTATTTTGGCAAGGCTGGCTGTGACAGCAAATTTGAAACTGGCTGCACACACAAAATCGTGTCTCCATCTCTTGACGTGAAAGTACTCGTAGTAGATGGAGGAAGGGAAAAGCGAGTGCAACAAGAGAAAGGCAGGCTGAAAGGTGCAAAGCTGGAAAGTCGGAAAAGCGTAGAGTTGTGACAATAATGCCAAGAAGCAGAGTAAGAGAAGAATAAATGGGATTGAAAATCAAGGGGAGGAAGAGGAGAGGAAGAGGAAGACAAACACGATGAAGAAAAAGGACGGGAGGAAAGAAAGACCCAGAGGGGGGAGATAAAGGGAGAACTCAGGGGAGAATGAGGTCTGTTTTTACCAGGAGGAACGGGGGAGGTTGTTATGACACATTGCCATGGCGACAGCAGGTTTCTAGCACTGCTTTTCTCATCGCCTTGATCACTGACTGTGATAAAGATGAAGGTGTTTGCGTGTGTGTGTGTGTGTGTGTGTGTGTGTGTGTGTGTGTGTGTGTGTGGGTGTGCGTGTGTTCAATTATCCTGTCAGTCTAGATATATGTCCGTTGTGCTTCCCATGTGGTCAGAACTGGTGCATGCGAGTGCATATAGGCCTGTGTGGTTGTATGTATTTGTGCATTTATGTGACTTTGTGCACTATGTGGCTGTCGTTAATGTCGAAAAAGCATTTAAGTGGAAACCGTGTTAACAACAGAAAATAGAATCGGCTCCAGTTACATGTTAAAGGGTGAGAACGAGAGAGAGAGAGAGGAGGAAGAAGGGAAGGATGGCAGGTGAGGAAAATTGGAGAGAAAATGATTTCTGATTTCCTCAAAAGTGGCGAGGAGATTGGACAGGCAGCAAAGCCGCCAAAATAGAGTGCCCCACACACACACACACACACACACACACACACACACACACACACACACACACACACACACACACACACACACACTGGGGTGCATACACACACTTATCCACTCTCGCTATTAGATGGGCCTGGCTGCAGTAATCATGAGATAAAGTGTTTTAATTGTGGAGCAGAATCACTTCTCTTGTCTTTTAATCTCTGTGATGTGTAGGATTTGGAACGTTTCTCTCAAAATGTAATCTGGTACAGACTTCTGAGTACCAGCTGAACTACAATATAGTGAAATACTCAAACTAGGGGGGGTTTGTGCTACACTGTTTAGGCCAGTGGTTCCCAACCTGATTTTTCAGGCATTTAACTTACTGAATTACCCATAACTGAATTTACGTCAGATTATTAACAATTTTCATGATTTTATATTAAGATGTATATCTTTATTGTGATATAAAATTACATATACATGCAATAGAAGATTATACAAACTCAGCAGCACACACTGCTACACATGTAGACACATGCATTACATGTAGTATAGCCTTTTTCTTGGTGCCGACTGAGGATTCCCTGCTGCAGTGAGTTCCTGCTGATAGACTGTCATTTGTAACACACACACAAGCATATATAGTAGAAGCATAAATGCATGCACTCACTCATGTGTGTTGGTCGTTCACCTACACGCTTACTGCACACGCACAAGATCTTACGCTAGATTACTTACCGTATGTCATAGTCAATCAGATTCACCCGAGAGAAAATGCCACTAAGATGAAGAGACTGTAACATGAACAGAGAAAAGCTGACATTAGAAAGAAAGAAAGAAAGAAAGTCTGCACATGCACACAGTGTGAGTGCCAACATAATGTACTGTAAATCTGGCCTACTTGGCAATGCAGCCTCTCAGAGGATTAGACTTCCTTCTGTCTTGTCTTATTTTTCTTTTTCCTGTCTTTGTCTTATTTATCCTGTTTTTTGGGGACAGGCGTGATGTTTAATTCTTACCCTCTTTAGGCCTGGTGCTTCTCTTTGAAATGGAAACAATAAGCTCATTGG
>LKNJ01007340.1:0-22202 GCA_002120245.1 Maccullochella peelii
TTAATTATCCTCTAAAAATATTAAGCTGTAGGCTACATAAAGCTGATAATATGTACAATCAAGCAGTGCTTTTACTGACCTTGGTGTGATAATTTTGTGGATGCTATGTGTGTATTATTTTGACAGTAAATTAACAAACATCCGACTCAAATGTATGTTGTATCATGACAGTAGCAGAAATAAGAAATGACCAGGAGGTGATAAAAGTATTTACATCAAAATGCAAGACAAACAGCCATTAAAAGTTGTCTAACTTTAGCAATCAAACTGCAGCAACGCGCCAAAGTCTGCATGCAAGCAGCTAGGCATAATATCCGCAAGCTAACAGGCTAACAAGCACTGAGTCTACTGTCTAACTCTGGTACATGAACGAATCTGGTGAACAGCGAAGCCCCCAAGCGGTCTCTTCGGTGTTCTTCTGCAGTTCTGAAGTGTTGAGGGCAGTATGTACGGGAGCTGGTATTAGCAGGAGCCTAGTTGAGTCAGGTCGAGTAGAGTTGAGTATACAGGTGTGTAGTACTGAACGGTCTCAGCAGCGAGCGCATACGCTACTGTAAGCCCAGAGAGGAAAATATGTCTCAGTCAGTCACCACCCGCATTTCTAAAGCTGAACTTTGTCACACAGTACGGCATAAGGTTATAGTGCTTCCATGTATGACTGGCACTTCATTTGGTAAAATATAAAAGCCAAGTAGGAAGGCGAGAGTTTTTGTATGTAGTGTTACAAAAATCTTCTATCGTAGTTATTAGTCCTGTATCTTGCAGATAGGCCTAGATGAAAACATGTTTCAAGACCAAATTTCCAGAACTATTTTTAATAACTGTCTTTCTTTAAGACTGTTAGACATAGCCATGATTACAACTCACAGTGTTAAGTTCATTTGGCACATTGAAATTTACCTTTCATTGACCTGACTTAAAAACCTGAGTTAGAATGCTGAAAACTCCTAAAATTCAGTTGAAATAGTATAANGAAATACTTTTTTCAATTAAGTTTCAAAAATGCTTCTCGTAGCCTAGCTAGCTATCGACTATTTAGCCAGACCACAAATAGACCATCTACCGCCAATAAGATGACTCACTTGGTTAGCTAGTTAGCTAGATTGTTTGCCATATTTGTTCTAGACAAACTCCGTTTAACACAGATAACCTGCGTTTATAAACAATATATTAGCGTAACGTTAACAGAAATGTACTTCTTTATATTTACATTTACTTGGGTTGCTGACGAACGCCACTGAGCAACTTTCATAGTAATGAACGGGATCCGCCTCCGACCGTCTTTCTTTAAGACTGTTAGACATGATTACAACTCACAGTGTTAAGTTAATTTGGCACATTGAAATTGACCTGACTTAAAAACCTGAGTTAGAATGCTGAAAACTCAAAAAGTTCAGTTGAAATAGTATAACTCATAATGTGAAGTTGAAGTAAATGAAAGAAAGAAGTTACTTTGACTTATTGATCAAATCCCTTTTTACAGTGTAGCCTGGCTCTGTTTGATGGTAACAAAATCAATACATCTAAAAACATAAGAGATACAACGTGTTAACTAGTGAGCATTACAGGTGCTGGAAGCCTGATTTTGTTACCTTTGGACAGAGAGGCTAGCTTTTCACCCTGTTTCCAGTTTTTATACTAAGCTAGGCGGAACGGCTACTGCCTCCATTTCCATATTGAACAAACAGATAGGACATTTTTTCAGCTAACTGTCTGCAAGAAAGCAAATGACTGTAAAAATGTTCTGTGTTGAAGGGTCACTCCAGCTAAACTCTGCCTTACATGTGGTCAAAAGACCATGTTTAAACCTGCATTTACTGATGTTTTTGGCCACTTGGGGGCAACACAATACAAAACACTGACATATTATAACGAGACAAAGTTAACATGGTTGCCTACTTACACATTCAGTAGACACACAACAACATTATCATTCATTGAATCACAATTTTTTCACAACAAAACGACGCTATGAGCAGTGAGAGTGAACCAAAACAATTGCTTACTAAATGCTAAAAAGCTCCGTAGAGAAGAGTTGGGTGATAATTCTTTGTGGGTTCATCGCTACAACCAACCCCTTTCACATTGCATGTTTTCATTTGATCCATTAGTAATATGAAAGTATTGATTGTAGGCTACCAGCTTTAAAGTGTTTTGTGATTGGTTTTTCCAAAACTTTACAAACCTTCATTGTTTCCCTTAAACGTTTTATTCTAATCAGAATAAACCACACAAAATGTTGCCTACTTGCAGCATTCACTGTGTTTTCACTGTCACCTTTTCTGGCACTCAGCTACTTCTATATACTGCATGTTGAGCTACAAACAAAACAACAAATTCAAACTTTCAAAATATTCAGCTTTGTTTAGTTCAGTTCCGTTCATTCCAGTTTATTGTATATGGGAAATTTGGCTTTAGCAATATGATTATCATATATTATTATACCTATAGTGCTATAGTTCTTACACCGCACTGTATATTTGGACTATTCAAGTCATGGACCAGCCAAAGTTCCAAATGAACCTGCAGACAGTGTAAATGGTAAATGGACTTCACTTATATAGTGCTTCCAACCTTAACGGTTCCCAAAGCGCTTTGCAGATTGGTCTCATTCACCCATTCACACACACATTCATGGCGACGGAGCTGCCATGCAAGGTGCTGGCCTCCATCTCTCATCTACTATGACTCTACTTAGCATGAATTATGTTGTCATGGCTAGAACAGCGGGACTCATCGCTGAGAGATTACTTTGCGTGTCATGCAGATGGGTTTCTTGCAGGAGTGTGTGAGAGGGATGCTTGTTAAATCTGCCTGAACAGGCAGACAGGAAGGCAGAAGAAGACACTTTTGAATGGCTGTTCTGACAACATAATTTGCATTCTGTAATTAACTGTCTCTGTTAACCCCCAACCGAAAAGAGAAAATGCACACACACACACACACACACACACACACACTAAACTGGGGTCACTGGTAAACATTTCTCCTCATGTGAATTAGCTCTGTGTTGCTGTGGTGACAGGTCTTTATCATAGCCAACACAGTGAGTGAAGCTGATGTCTGACAGATGTGGGTTTAGTTTGCATGAGTAAGACAGAGAGAAGAAGAGAAAGACTGAGATAAAATAATGACTTTAGAAAATATATTTGAAACTGTCTTGATTGAAATTTCTGACTTAATAGATAATTCCAGTTTATTGCAATTTCAGTTTCCATCATTTCTATCAGTAATAATAATTGCGCTCACTAAATGAACTGCTGAGATCTGGGAACATGGCGACATTGGTCAAAAGAAGTCCAACGGGGCAAGAAACACACGCACCAGTGACATAGGGGTAAGGGACATTTCTGACCAGAAGATTTTATGTATCATAATTATAATGGAACGGTGTCTCCCAGCACATTGTGGGATACAGCAAAGGCTGTCATTAGAGGTAAACTCACAATGTAGTCAGCTCAGAAGAAAAAGGAAAAAGAGAAAGAAATCAAGGACCTGATTGAAAAGTAAACATTTTTGGAGAGTAAACAATAAGGAGTATAATGACATAGATGTCTTAACTGAACTAATTAAACCAAATGTCTATGAGAATGGCCTGAAATCTAAAAAACTACTTGTGTGGAGAATACGCAACAGGCTGAGAGATTTATACATAAAGTGAAAGACCAATAAGACGCATCATAGATTGGAAGACATACAAAAATCCTTTGAAATGTACCGCACAAAGTTATATTCTCAACCCCAGGCAGAAGTCGTATTGAATTTTTTTACATCTTTAGATTTACCATCTGTAGGAACAGGGCAGAATAAATAATAACCCAGGAGATGACAGAAGAAGAAATAAACAAGGTTGTGTCAAGATTGAAAGAAAATAAAATGCCAGGTGCCGATGGCTACCCATCGGAATAGTATAAAACCGTTAGAGATAATAATACCAGTATTCAAGGAATGTTCTTTGTAACTATGTTCTGGGTGGTGGCGAGACCCCGTTGTCCTGGAGACAAGCAGTAATTTTGGTCATTCCTAAAGTGGGTAAAGACAAGACAGAATGTAATTCTTATAGACCTATATCTGTTTTAAACATGGATTATAGATTATATGCATCAATACTTGCAAAACGATTGGAAAATATAATAATCCAGGATCTGATAGACACTGACCAGACAGGCTTTGTAAAAAACAGGCAAACCCAGGACAATGTGAGGCGAGCTCGCCACCTCGTTGACCAAATGAGAAACAGTAACATAGAATCCGTAGTTATTATAGTCTTGATGCCGAGAAGGCTTTTGATTCGTTTTGATGGGAATATCTATATTTAGTTCTTCAGCGCTTTGGTTTTGATAACCAGGTAATTGGATGTCTGAAATCTCTATATTGCTCTCCTACAGCCAGGATTAAAATAAACAAATGTATCCAAAACAGTATTTATTGAAAGGGGATGTTGACAGGGGTGCCCCCTGTGTCCTACACTTTTTGCTCTCTTTATTGAGCAGGTGTACTGATCGGACATACACAATATAAGATCTGTTCGTACGCGGATGACATTCTTATGACCCTTACCAAGTCTAATGCAAGTTTGCCTAAATTATTGTCTCTGCTTAAAGAATGTAGTTCATACTCTGGCTATAAATTAAATAACTTCTTTAAATTAAATTACTTTTAACTACGATCCACAGGAAAACATTTACAGAATGTCTAAATTTAAATGGAAAGGTAACATAATTAAATATCTAGCTGTACAAATAGCTAAAGATTTATCTGCCACCTATGAACCCTAATTTTCCCATAACAGCTGATATTAAAACAGAACTAAATTGCTGGTCATTATTACCGATAAATTTGTATAAGCAAATATATTCTATAAAGATGAGTATATTACCCAGGCTGCTTTGTCTTTTTCAGTCACTGCCTGCTGAAGTACCTCCCAAGCAATTCAATGAATGGAATAGAATGATTTCAACTTTTATTTGGAAAAATCAAAAACCGGTTGACTGGTTGAACATATGTAGGACACAGTCTACCACCTCAAGCTCAGGTCTGTGGAGGGAATTTGCCTGGAAAAACGTTTTATTTAAGGTTCTTTATAACTCCAAAAATAAAAACGTCACAAAGCAACAAACCTGAACATGGCCAGTGTTGGAGAATGTGTGGTAATATGTCTGCTGGTCATTTTCATATTTTTGTGTGTGATCTTGAGTGTCCTGAATATTTCTTCTTACTGGGTAGACGTGGTAACAGAGATCAGATCAATAATCAGCTCAGCGCTTGATTTTAACTTCAGTGTTGTGTATTTGGGAAGCGTGCCAAATGGGCTGAACAAGCAGGACAGATATTTATTACAAAGACTGCTAGCAAGTAGTAAAAAAGCAATAACCAGGAAATGGCTGAATAAAGATTCTCCAACTATCCCTGAATGGACAGAGATAGTTCAGGAAATTTATATTATGGAACCACTGACATGCCACTAAGAAATGTGAAAAACTTTGTCTTATTTCCTTATGACATCAGAATGGACCTAAAGTTATAAATAAATTGAAGACCCCTCCCTCTTGAAAGGGGAAGAAAGGGACTTGTATCAAAAATGTATAAAGCCCTGCAACATGAATATAATGATAACAACATGAATGTCAAAGAAAAGTGGGAGCTGGAAACAAATATTATTAGAACAGATGCAAAATGAGCAGAAACATTCAAAGCAGGACATAAACTAACTAACAGCCCAACATTGAGGGAATTTGACTGGAAGGTGAACATGCGGTATTTTAACACTCCATCTAATCTATCACTTCAAAATACAGCAATACATCTGAACTATGTTGGAGGGGTTGGGGTTTGGTGGGGGACCTCACACATATATTTTGGGGTTGCCCAAAGCTCCTGGATTTCTGGAGGGATGTTCAGAAAGAGATTAAACAGGTTTTGGGTATTAACTTTACCTTGGATCCGGCACTGTTCATACTGGGTATACCACCTGATAATATGACGGATAGAGATTTGATTTCTTTATTGAGAATTCTGCTCTCAATAGCAAAGAAAATGACAATGCAGGAAACCATTGTCATGTTGAAGCCGCAGACCCCCAACATAACACAATGGAGAGACAGGGTAAAAAAGGTCTTTATCATGGAGAAGATCACAGCGAGATTGCAGTTGAGGACAGACAGGTTTGCTGAAAGATGGTCACCATTGATAGAGGGAATGCCAGAACTTTAGTCTCTTTTTTTATTTTCACTTAATTATTTAATTGTACTTATTTTTCTTTCTTTTTGTATTGTTATTCCAAGTACACTTGTTTATTTCTGTCTGGCTAATACTACAGTTATTGTATTGTTAACTCATTGGTGGTATGAGTGGTGTGGTGTTGGATATGTGCTGCTGATGGTTATGCATCATGAAAATGATTATTACCAATGAAGAATTGATTTATAATACTGTTGAGAACGGAAATCAAAAGACTGTAAGTTCTTAATTACCAGAGTTATTGATATGCTGATTGACAGCAGCATAGACCAATCGGTTCACGTACAAGCCTGACTTAAACAGTGAGCAGGACGCCGGCATTCCTCTGGGATTGATACCATAGCATTTGAGTTTTCTAACTTTCAAAGGCAGATATGTGTTTGCTTCACCACTGAAACTTTCCACAGTCACACTTTGCAATATGTGTTGCCCAGCTAGCAGGAAGGCAACCGAAAAGTAGCGCATCGATCCCTGCGACTGCATCTGTGTGTCACGTGACCATCGCCTTGCTGGTCATAGCAGTCCATTGAGAGTCTCCCCAGTAGCAAGAGTTGTCTGGATCATAGAGGAATTGTGCTGTGGAAGGATTTTACTCATCTTACACAACCTGGCTCTGTTTATATGTATTTTAGCTATGGTTAAATTATGCTAATTTGATTAAGTTTAGTTTAAGATTTTTGTTTTAGTGTTTCACTCACTAAAATGTTTTGTAAATAAAGTGATGAAAAGATGACATTTATCTAAAACATTTATATAAATCAGTGTGGGTTTCATGTGACATCAGGCTCACATTGTGTTGTCCAAATGCCATTGGTTTGTTAGTTTGACTGCTTATTTTAATTTGAGTCAGACCTGTAAAGTTTAAAGCAGTACCTCAGGTTGTTTCATGTTAAACTTCTAATGTTGGTTGTTAGCTGAGCAATGCTTTTAGGCTGAGCAATTTGTGAATCTTTCTTGCAGCACTCTCTTCTGCAGTTAAGGCACAAACAGCCTTTTTCATACATACTGAATTTTGGTCTGACTGGTATTCAGCAAGTATGCAGGATGATTTTTTATAAGTAGTTGACATCAGTAAAAGCCTCCAGGAAACCTGCATCCACAGCTGTCAGCTCAGAGGTGGGTGCAGCAGCAGAGCTGCAGACTTTGCTCTGGTGTCACTACAGACACACAGCTCATCAGGGTAAACTCTGCCTTCTCCCACTGAGTCAACACACACACACTGCAGTGCAAAACAGCTGCTGCACAAACCAGCACAGATACCAGAGAAGGCATTTAAAACCATGTGATTCTGAACCCTGAAGCTGTGATAACCATAATAATAACAATACTAATACTTGAAAATGTTTTGTACCATATGGATGATTATTTTACCCATCCATTATCTATAAACCGCTTATCCTTCATGCGGGGCTGGAGCCGATCCCAGCTGACATTGGGCGGGAGGCGGGGTACACCGCAGGTCGCCAGTCAATCACAGTTTTTATGGTTCCTTTTCTTAGAGGTATGATGATTTTAGATGAGAACATTTAGGTTCAATGAATATGATCAAATAAAGGTATTTAAAAGAACCAACCCTAAAAAAGAAAGCCATTAAAAAGTGACATGACATGTCAGAAAAAAAACATGACATTTACCTATGATATTAAGATTGGGATTTATCATTTGAACACTAAAATGTATTAATTGTACTTGCAAGTACAAACTGTATTGGATTGAAACAATCAGTTAATTTAAAATTGGAATAAGATTATGTAATAAAGTTGAATTATTTAAATAAGATTGTCTTGTTAAATCTGCTTAATTGTGAACACAACATGTGTAAGTGTGGAAAGTGGAAACATTGTGAAGCACAATGTCCAATCACATGATCAGCGCTCAGCCAATAATATGAATGATGATCACGAACGTAGGATTGACTTTTGGTTTCAAACGGGACACGAACAGCGGCCTCCTGGGTGAAAGACCTGTATTGCTCTTTATACTACCTCACTACACTTCCGCCTTTGCTCCCGTAATAGTTACTGCGGCCACTAGAGGTCAATGTACACACAAACATAAATATAGGTTGTAATAAGCTGGTGCACAAGTGACCTATACGGACGTTTGGGGAGGACAGTCTCCTCTAGTCATTTTACCCTTATTTCAAAATAAGAGCTCCCTGTTATTCAAGATAACTTCATCAAAGATTAACAAATCAATCCTCAAACTGGCTCACAGAACCAAGTTCTCTGGATGAGAATAAACTATGCAGGGTGGAGGGTTTTTTCTGACAGGACGCTGTATGGTGGGGAGATATGGAGTCATATGCGTGCCATAAAAAATAAAGAAAGAATAAGACAATACATGTGGAAATATAAAGAGAAATAATTATTTTGCCTTTTGCTTTTACTTTATTGCTTTTGCTTTTCCTTGAAGGGCCAAGCTGTCAATCAATCAACAGGCTTTGGGTAGGCCTTCCTGCCCAGGCTGAGTAATCAATTCATGCACACATGAATCCTGCTTTGGCGGGAGCTTTTTAGCACAGACAACAGGAAGTAGACACGCACGCACAGTGTGAACATGGTAGCAGGTTGTTTGGCTCGGGGAAGGAAACATCATGGCAGAAGCGGAGCAAGAGTTAAGGAGAGGTGTCCAACAAGTTCTTTTAACACTTGCTCAGTATGTGGAGGAACATTTCAAACCAGACTATGTTTTGAGGATGGTGGAAGATGTGCACACATTAGGCAATTCCCCGATTCAAACCACTACCATGTTTATAGCGCACAAATCCGCGTTGCGTCTTCTTCGTTTTATGGCAGTTGGCATCCAGCCCTTGCATTGCGTCTACTTCCTGCGCTAAAAAGCTCCCGCCAAAGCAGGATTCATGTGTGCATGAATTGATTACTCAGATTGTACAGAAAGGCCCGCCCAAAGCCAGTTGATTGACAGCTTGGCCCTTCAAGGAATAGCAAAAGCAATGAGGGAAAAACAAAAGCAATAAGGGAAAAGCAAAAGCAAAAGGGGAAAAGCAAAAGGAAAAATAATTATTAGTCTTTATATATCCACATTTCTTTTTCTTTTTATTTGTTTCTCTTTAATATTTCCACATTTGTTGTCTTATTCTTTTCCAGATTTATTCTTTTTTATGGCACTCCTATGACTCCATAGGGAAAGGCACACAAACCATACCGGTTTTATAACATGATCACCCACCAGCAAAATGACAAAACTAAGGTCTAAAGAATATTTAAGTGTTACTTTACTTGCAAATATTTTGAGTTTTTGAAGGGATACACACATTTACAGAAGCACTTTGTCCGACATGAATATAAGCGCCAACGGCATATCACCGCACCAACACTGAAACAACACCTCACTCTTAAAATGGCTGTAATTTCAACACATCTGTGTTTTTGGTTAAGGACAGCACACATTTGTATTAACCGTTTCAAGCCATAATTTTAACTTACTGTGTTACTAACAACATATATTGTGCCAATATTTACCATGAAAGTGTGCATTGTCTCTGGCTGGACACTAATGTTATAACTATAAAAACTGTTAAATTCATATGTGGGGACCCAAAAAAATGAGTGTAGAGTTAAAGGAACACATTTTATTAACAAATAAATAAACATAAACATTAACATTAATAATAAACAAAACAAAAATAAATAAAATAATAATGACTGTGCTGGCCATTTCCCCTCTCTGTCCTGATGTGTCCTGGCCTCTCTTGGCCTCTCTCTGCCCTGCTGTCAAAGGAAAAATAACAATGCTTAAAAACAGTACTGAAAAACACTTCACACAACATAATGTTGTATATATATATTGTTACATAAAATCACATCTACATAAATATCATATTTAACAACAAATCCAAAATTTGGATTCATGTCTTCTTTTGGTAGGGAAGAATGTCAGGGAAATGCAGAAATACAGCAGGGAGACACTAGAAGAAGCAGTGGAAGAAATTAGAGCAGAGGCAAGCATTCGGAAAGTCTCCCACAATTATAACATACCCAAGTCTACCCTTGCTGACCACAAACTGGGGAAGTTTTAGTGTGGTTCCCATCCTAATAGGCCTGTCACCCAGGAGGAGGAAGAAGCCCTAGTGCAATATATTGTCTGGTTGGCAGGTCATGGATTTCCTCTAACCAGAACATTATCAAGTGCCTTGCCTTGGAAATCATCAAGGGCAGCAGCCTGAAGACTCTGGCGAATCTTGAGAGGGAACAAAGTAATAACTGGTGGGCCCGCTTTAAAGCCCACCACCCAGAGCTGACCAGGGCGCATGAGCAACAGGGGTTGGTAGTACCGGAGGCAATACCTTTAGATGACTGTGAAGAATAAGAACTGATGACCAATGAGGAGTGAGTATCCAGAGCAGGGACACACGTGCCAGTGATTGTAAACAGTCATGCAGTGTGGACTGGACATGGTATCGTGATATGTTTGCTGGCAACATACGTGAGCCCAGTCGATTTGGGTGAAGACCATCTTTTCAGAAGAAAGCAAGGCGATCCCAGAAAAGGTTAAAATTGTCAAGAAAAACCAAAGTTTTGGGCTCTACATTGAGCCTGAAGGCACTCATGTAGACAGAGGAGCATGCTAAAATGCCCAGCCCCCCGACCCAGCGTTGGAATGGGTCCTGAAATGAAAATGTTCTTACTACTGGCTTTTAAAAGATCAAAAAGTCCAATAAAATCTTTTTTCATCAGTTCGGATTGTTGCTGACCAGTGTCATTTGTGCCGATGTGGACAACAATCTTCTCTGTTGGGGGGTGTTCTGTAAGCAACGTAGGGATGACACAAACTAGGTTGGAGACTTTAGCACCCGGGTAGCAGATGGATGTGGCCAGCTTTGACTTTACATCCCTTATGATGGAGTCACCGACTGTCAGCGTGGATGGCGGCGATACTGTAGCCTGTAATGTGTTGGCACCTGGAGGGCACTGTGTTACAGCCCTGTTGGACCTGGCGTTCCTAATAAAGGAATCACCCCGACTACAATGTGTCGGTGGGTGGGGGTCCGTATCCAAAGCAGAGGACACATCACCGGGTAGCCCCTACCGTTGGCTGGTTCAGAGCTGGTAGAGTTTCTGAACCCTGCCTCCTTCAGCAACCTGCATTGTGAGGATGAGGTTTCCTTTCGGGATCTAGTTTGGTTAGAACTAGCCAAAGGGGAGTGCTCCACTCCTGGACTTGACGGACCGGTCAGCGGGGGGAAGTCTTTGATGTCCAGGATGTCAAATCCATTTGCTGGCAGGTCGAGGGGAGCAGCCGTTGAGGAGGGAGGACAGTCAGCCGGATCAGGATGTCCCAGGGAAGTTGGAGAATTGAGATTTTCCAAAACTTGAAATGTAATGCCAAGCTGGAGAGCGACCTGTGAAGGCAGTTGGAGGCGGTGTTTACCCTGGTGGGGTTTACTGTTCTTAAGCTTAACCCAAGGCTCTGGAATGGATGGGGTTGAGCACACTTGGGACTTAGGTTTTGCTCCGAGGCTGAGCCATGCATCCTCCCCCAGGGTAGAGAGGCCGGTAGAGTGGATCGCTTCACCACCGGACCATGGAATTATGGCATCATAGTCTTTGGCTGCTGCTGTGTGGTCTGGAGGGCAGGACACAGTCTGGTTGCCCAGGAGGGAGAGGTGTTTTGACTGAGCTGAGGGTACAAGTGATAGTTCCAGGATTAACTTGTCCCTCTCCTTAAGTTCTGCCTGTAGTCTGGTAACGTCTGTCTTCAAATGTGCAATGGTAGGATGGCAATCCACACACACAACCATGTTTGTTGACAAGACCAGACCAGGGCTTAGTTGCTGTCCCAATTCTCCAAAAGAGACCGAGGTGAGGCCCACACTCCTCTATGCACTTCTGTTACATTATGTAAACAAACCAGGTACCTATCAGCTGTGTGCTCGAGATCAGATTGGAGACATAACCACTCAAGTAAAAGATGGGTGAGTTGCTATCTTCCAATGTTTGTACTTTTTAAGCAGAAAACACATTTTATATTGTGATATTTAGATGTTTCTTTACTGAAAATGACATACAATATAGCCAACAGCAGGTTGTTATTAGCTGGTCATTTACCGTGATAAGGCAATTCCAGATTAGCTATAAAACTTCCAGCTCCCTCCAGCCAGCTGCTACTTTTAGGTTTTTGTAGTTAAATGAGGAGGTATCATATAGATGACTTCTCATTTCAACTTCATGAATTAACCGTTCCTCGTCCATAATGTAATGCTTTCAACGTGAGCAACAGGAATAAATAAATAAAATTAATAATTAATAATAATAATAATAAATAATAAAGTCCAACAAAATTTCAGCTCAAAACGACGCGCTGCATCACTCACTGCCACTTAGGTCTTCCCTAATCGAAAACAATGCAATCTAACTGATTTTGTCGCTGACGGTCGCTTGCATTCAGTTAAGACAGGGTGTTAGCTTAAAATGTATCTGCATACAAATCTGTGTCAGAGAATAGCTGATGGGTTCTGAGATTGCAAATTGGACTGTAAACAATGACCCTCGCATGGAAGAGGAAGTCTAGGCTCAGATATCCATTATCCAGATACACTGGAACATTGGCCGCTGCCCTCAGAGGCTAAATCATCGCCAGACGATAGCCAGTGGGTTCCAAGATTGGGTGGACACTGACCGACAGACAGCTAGCTAATTTTATTAATGAATTTTATCTTATTCAAGTCTGAGGACCATAGTAACGTAGTAAATAAAGTCAGTGCAAGATATTGACACTGTGGGATTTTTTGGTTCACACCTAAAAGAAATCAGATTAAATATAGATTAAAGAGATTTAGCATTTAAAGTAATTTCCAGTCAACTGGAACCTGCTTTGAGTGTGTTTGGTGTTAGTTTATTTGTGCCCAACAATGCTGCAATGTACAGTTCACTCTTCAGTTTGTTAACTCAAAGGGAAGGAAGTGATGAGGGTTTATGTTTGGCCACAGTCATTGTAGCGTGAAAATTTGATACAGCACATCTCTATTAGTCACAATAACAAGAAAGTAATTCAAAATTAATTTAAAATGATTATACTAAGTGAAAATGATAAGATATTAGGTCCAAATTAGGACCTAGTTAAGTCAAATTTATGAGATACTAGTTCATAATCATCGAATTTTCTGGTAGCTATTGGCATCTCCGACACAAAAATCTCAGTATTTCTATTGGGGCCATTTAACCTATAGTAGCTGAAAACTTAAAAACTTAAACTTTGCCATCTAGTTTATTTTTCTATTCTCAGCTAATAAACAGTGCCCTACTGTATAAGCTATTCAGTAACAACACTGCAGTCTGATCTATTTAAAAAAGCTGTATGTTTCAATGTGTGTGTAGGTGGGCAGTGTGTACTGCCCTGTTGATCGATCAGCACTGGTCAGAGAAAGGACCTGAGCAGCGGTGTGTTGAAGCCCATTCTTTTGTGAGCTTAACGGCAGCAGCAGGCTGGGGTGCAAATGAAAACTGGGCCAGTGGGCCATTAAACAGAAGCCCTAGGAGTGTCTCAATGTAATGGCTATTGAACAGGCTGCTCCAAACGAGAGGTAATCAAAGCCGAGTGTAATTACACACCACTCTCTGCTTTTCCAAAGCCAGGCCATTGTGCCCTGAGCTCTCCACATCTAATGACACAGGTAAAGGATCAAACGGAGCTGAAAAGTGGCGGAGCAGGGATGCAATTATGTACCAATTGCAAGGCGGTGTTTGCAATTTAGCCTTGTGACATGGGCAAGAATGATAAATGCAAAAAAAGAAAAAAAAAACAACCAATAAGACTCAGAAGTACTGAAGTAACAGCATGACACAATACAGGTGATCTATTAACACTCAGGAACTGTAGCTATTGGACAGAAGTGATGACGGAATTCTTCCTTGGAATCAGTGATTTTGTATCTTAACCATTCCTTAAATGATTTCTGACGCACACTGAGTAAATTGCCATTTCTGTGCTATTCTGTGCTCACATTATTTAAGGGCAATCATGATACAAACAAGGGGAAGAAGAAAAAAAAAATGTAAATCCTGTTTTGACTTCTTACATTATCAGGCTGCTAAATCTTCACTCAACACAACAACTTTTTATAGACTGTCATGTTAATTGTCTGACCTCCATTTTCAATTTTGTGCATTTCTTTGTATCTCTTAAGGTGCTTTCAGGGCTTTTTCTTTCAGTTTTATGCATCATTGAATAACTTTTACTCAACTACAACTGCTTTGCTTCTGTGTTTTGAAAGGTCAGTTATTCAATTACACCTTGTTGCCCATTTCATACAACTCAATATATACATACAGGGTTTTCCTGAGAATTTCATTTTTGTCAAGGTCAAGAAGACTGAAAGAGAATTCATAATGAGATACAAATACTCCCATTGAAATGCACAGATATACTACTGATGTAATATTCATCATGCAGAGATGTAGACCAAGTGGTAACCAACATGGCTGAAAACTTAAAGGACTCTACAAGTGCTTTGCAATTTTCAGCCCGTTAACTACAGATCACATGTAGTACTACATAACTACCCGTTATGAAAATAACTAGTTTAGTTCCAACAATAACAGTTGAACTAGCTAGGTAACAACTTTCCATGAGCTAAAACACATGCATAAACTAAGATTGAGACAAAAGTTTGTATTGTCTTGTAGGAACACAGCTCTCTCACCCACAGATCATTCAATGGTTGTGTCATTTATCTGATCCCTGCAGTATAACGCTACAATAGCACATTACACCTGTATGATCATGAGTGTTGAAATAACTCATGATTTGCAAACCATGAATCTTTTTAGAAAACGTTGTACTAATCCATGCGGTAGATAGAGATTTCACTGGATAGGTGACAAATGTGACCTGCTGGTGTCATTAGATGAAAAAGATCAGCAAAGCCTGTAGGTTCATCCTCCAGGGACCATGAATGTCTGTACAAAATTTAAAGGCAATCCATTAAATAGTCTGGACCGAAGTGGTGGACTAACTGACTAACAGTCTATTGTTGTACTGCTGGTGTGGCTAAAAGTTCTCAGTCATACATTCCTAAATGAAAAAATGAGTACTTGCAAACACTTGGGTAGTCCTTTGTGCCATTTCAGTGGTGTCCTCAGCAGTACCACTAATGGCTATAGTCGATTACTCCACAAAATCTTCTATAGTATTGACTTCTTTTGTTCCAACTTCTCTTCTGAAATAGAAAGTCTGTAACGTGCCTAGGCAGATCAGAGGCTCAGGCGCAGAAAAAGACAGTACACAAACTCAGATTCAAAAAGGAAAAATCTTTACTTAGAAGTCAGGCAGTCATACACGGGCGATCAGTCCAATAAGCAAACAAATCCAGGCAGGGAGAAGGCAAAATATCCAAAATCCAGAGAACAAGGCAAAGTCCAACCAAGGAAACTAACACTAGAACTGCTGGAAAGTGATGAACACACTAGAGAGAACAAAGACAATCTGGCAAGCAGCAGTGACAACATGGGAGTAAACAGTATAACAGGGTTGGCTGAAAGCAAAATCAGGGGCAGGCGAGTGGATGCAGGTGTGGACAATCAGGACTAGGAGAGACACGAGGGCAGGATATGAAATGACAGGAAAGACTAGATTTCAAAATAAAACAGGAAACACAGACAAAGACTAACGGGATGTTACAATGTCAAAACATTTTATACACACAAATTTGTGTCTTAGACAGTCATTTTGTTCCGTCTATTTATCCTTAGGTTTATGGGGGCTAGAGCTATCCAAGCACACACTGGGCAAGCTCAGTCTGTCACAGGTCTAACACACACAATTGGACACACACACAGGCAATATAGTGTCCATTTCACCTACAGTCTTTGAAGTGTGGGGGGGGAACCCAAGAACCAACTGGAACAACAATACACAACAGCCACCATATTCAGTGGTTGGAACACATTCTGTGAGGCCCATATATTTTCTCCTTTACAAGCCCTTACTGTCCCAACCATCTCTTACCTGCTCTGACACACACATTCACATATGCAGGCACACACACACACTCTGTTTTTTTGCAGTCCTCTCAGGTGGCTTTGTCCTCATGCATTAATAATTGCCTCTGGCAAAAGTTGATTGCTGTTCAAGTGTCACTAGAGGTGATTGACAGCTGTTTTGCTCCTGACATTTACAAGCTGTTGAGGAAGACGCCCTGCCACTGAGTACTGATCTTCTTGCAGTTTGATTTAAGAAGGAAATTGGAAATCTAGCGAGAGAGGCATCCTTTCATGCCAGTCTTCTAAGAATTATGTTTTATAGGAAGTGATTCTGCATTCGTGATTTACACTCAATGGCACGCCGAGTGCCAATATAGAAAGCAATGTGAGGTTCATAGAGCACAGCAAAAATGAAGTGGATTAGTAAAAGTCTTAAACACTGGCATCCTGGGTTTGTGTTCTCTTAAAAGCAGTTGGCATTAGTTTTTTCTACTTAACCATGACCACAATAATTAAAATCCTTAAGTGGTCTCATTCACATAACCCTATCCACACTTCAGCTGACATAAGTAATTTCATTATAAAACCTTTTTCACAGACCAAAATGTTATCAAGGAGAAATTTTGACCTGACTATCTCGCTACACGAAAGGCAGCAAATATCCTCAGCAGACTATTTATATACACACCAAGTTTAGCAATTTTGGCCACTGAATAGTTAAGATACACTCAGTTGCCAGTTTATTAGTGTAGCAAGGCTGCTACTACGGGGCCTGACTGACGGATAAACATACACACACACGGGTGGTTTCCGCTGTACACAGATCTATATTTACACTAATTGGATCCACACACACTCTGCTGGCCTCCTGATCCAATGCCAGCATCTCGGGACCAGCCTCGTACTCTCCACAGCTTCAACTCCACCATCCGGCTCTGTGTCCTCTGAATCTCTCCTTCTCCTCAGCCCGTGCCACTACTAATAACAAAAAGTATTGATTATTCATTATCTTCACCTGTGCTACCTAGACTGCTGGCGCCTGACTCCCTGAGCCACTCCCCCATCTCCGCTCCTCTGCAGCTGAGCTCTCCAACCACACCCCGCCACCACAATAAGGTACACCTTGCTAAAACTAATGCAGTCTAATACAACAGTCCTGCAATAAATTCTACCCTCATGAAGGTTATAATGTTCAGTTTTTGTTGAAACTGTTTTAGAGAGCTGTTGATTTAACTTCATGATCATTTTGGAGGATGTAGTTTGTGGTGCTGTTTAACTGTATTGTGTTATGGCAGGTGCTTCTATTATTTTGTCCAAGAAAAATATTTTGTCTAAAAATCACAGAGTGCTGAGTAAATTCTTCTGACACCATACTAGAATGATTTCGCTGCTCAAGACAACTGATGAAAAAATACTAATGATTAAAGCATACTGATAAGCTGTATCCTCCAGTATAACTAAGTTGGACAATAATACGTGGAAAATGTTAGAACAGACCAATATTAGTCTTGTATATTGGTCTAACCCTTGTGTGATACTCAAAACAGTCACCATTCACTTGACAGCATGATAACGGCTCTCAGTCTGTCGCAATAATCCTTTCCACAAAGAGTTAGCATTGGGCAACAAGAGAAGCAGAGCAGCCTTAACCATGTAGAAAAAGGGCATTTTCCTCAGCTAGTGTGTTTCAGCGACTGCGGGCTCTCTTATCTGGGAGTGTCAGAGGGAGAGAGAGAGGAGCTCAGCTAATCCAAAACAGCTCTTCTCAGCTAATCTCAAATGAGATGGAAATCCAGACGATTCACTGGGCCAAAAAAACATGCAGCCTCTGTCCTGTAAGATCTTGCTTTAGGGGAAAAAAACAATTTATAAATGTGGTAAGTCACAAAGTAGTGAAGCAAAAAAAAAAAAAAAAAGTCTAATAAGTCAAAGAAGTTACACTCTGCTTTGGAACAAATTCATATTGTTGTCATAAGGCAAATGTTCATAACATCCTGCCGGTCTCCCTGCAGCATTAAATATTCAAATATAGTATTTGAAAATATTGGAGAAACTGCTCTGGCTTTATTATTTAAACAGCAGAATTTTCCCTTCTCTATCACATCATGCTTTATTATATGTTCCTTTGACATTAGAAGACTCAAACTTATGATCGTCTAAAATGTGCAAAAAACCACCACTATTGTGTTCCACGAAATTAAATTTTATCAAGGTAGAAAAGCTTCTGAAAAGAACACTAATAAATCTGATGTGTACACTAACACTAATTCACAGACTAATAAGTAGATATCAATGATAGTATCAGATCAAAACATATCAAATCAATTCAGTGTAAGGGAAGATTAAAAACAGGCCCATGGGATCACATGGGCGCTGGAGAGCAATCAAGGCAAGCAAAGAAGAAATGCAAAAACTACGAGATCACGTAGATGATTTAAATAGAGGACGACGCTGCAATATTTAGATCCTGGGTATACCAGAGTTGAAAGAAGGAATATGATTAATTTTCTACAGTGAGATCCCAGTCATGCTGGAGTGTCAATTCCCGTCACTTTTGGAGATACAATGAGCGCATAGAATGCCTACCGGCTCGCCAAGGCGAGACCAGATAGATGGAGATCAGTCACAGCCCGTTATGGTCAACATGCTTCGCCACCAGATAAAAGAGGAGATACTTCGAGCAGCTAGGGAGAAAGGACAAATCTCATGGCAAGGAGCCAAGATCGTGCATCCCACGGATTACTCCAAACAAGTCATGGACTGGAGGATCTCCTTCAGACAAGTGAAAATGGATTTGAAAAACAGGTGAGTGGAGTACACACTTCGTTTCCCTGCCACTCTGGGAATTAAACACAACGGAGCACGTCAGACTCAACTCGCCTGAGGAAATCGTAATTTATCAGGAGGAAGATCGCAAAGGAGAACTGACTTTAGTGCATAACAAGTGAGGCAAATGCAAAACTGCTGGTGGGCTTCTTTTCTGTTTTAAATATTAATTTATATACATGCTTACTGAATCTGTTAATCGTTTAGTTCTGCTTTGTTATTCTGCTGTTGTGGAAGCCCTAGCCGATACCCTTTCTCGGAGATACTTCACCTTGAGACGACTGACTGATGCCCTGTGACGTAGGTATCAGATGGGTTTCTATAGTCTACATACGCAGTTAAACAATGAGTTAGAACCTGCTTAAGAAACCTAAGATTGACGGTACAGCGACGTGGCTGTGTAAGCAAACGAGTATATGTGCTGCAGTTTTTAGGTGGATCAGGTGGTACCTCAGATAGCCTGAGGGAGGGTCGAGACCGGGTTAAAGAGCTTTTAACGAGGCAGCATCGAGCCTCGTTCAACCCTATAAAATCACTTTAGTAACAACTCAAATTCAATTCAAGACAAATCAATTCAATTTAGCATCAAATAATTAAACTAATGTTCAGCATATCCCAAGGAGTTTCTTACCTTTAGTGGTGACGCTCAACAACAACTCTCTCCCTCCACCCCTGATGAAAAGTCAAAAACAAAAAAAGAAGTAGCCCCTGCGCCCTTCTGTGTCTCCGTTTTATACAGGTGGAGCACAGGAAAAACTCAAGCTATCTTCCATATTTGGTCAAATATAATATAATACATAAGGCACATACAATACATTGCAAAAAGGCTCAACCTATCTATGTCAAATGGGAAGTGTGTGATAAGATACATGTTGCTTAGCAAGCCGTTATTTAGCAAGCCAACTATTTTTGATCATACATGAGGCACGTAGGTCAAAAGGCTTTGACGTTGGTCTCAACCTGGGGCTTCTACCCAGTGGAAAATAACACAAGGTTTTGCACAACAAGAGAGGCATAGTATAACCGTATAGCATAACAGCATAGTTCACACAGGTGCTGCAGTAGATTGGACAGGATGCTGCGGTGAAGTGAGGGCTGAAGCTGCTGTGGCAACTGCTGCTGTCAGCAAGAGGTGCAAACTGTCTGAGTTTTCATTTAATTCTTATTCTTTTGTGTCCCTTTTTCATTGTTTGATTATTGTCCTTTTTGTGTATCAAAGTTCAGTAGGGCTTCAAAGGGGCGAGCCTTGGCCATATTTTAGGTAGCCGGATCTCTCAGCACTGCTTATTTCACTTTATGGCATGGACAGATTATCAGGTACTCCCTAGACAGGCCCACAGTTATAATAGCTGCCTTCCAGTAAGGGTTGACCACATGTAGACCTTATTACTCCCTACCTAATGTGGTTATTAGGAGGTATTATAGATATAAGGCATTTTCTTGTCCTAGCTTAGTTAGCTGGGTCTGTACATAGTTTGTTCTCCCATGCCACTTCAGAAATTTTGATACTCTGCTTCTAGATTTTCTTTGGGGCAACTCACAACATTGTTTAGGGATAAAGAAACTACAAGCTTATACCAAGAAAGGGGGGTTCTCTTTTCCTAATTCAAATGGTATTTCTGGGCTACCAACGGTTCCAGATAGAGACTGACTCCCTGGTCTGGACTATTTGGCACAAAATCAATACAACAGAATGTTAATCCTATTATTACCAATCCTAAATTACTATGAAATAAACTTCATTGAGCCGGCCGTTGGGACTTGTTCAAATCCCCTCAAGCACCTCTATGGAATAAAATATAAAATAGTTAACTGGGCACTATGGCGAAAGGCTGGGATCACCTATATTTTGGATTGCGCTTCAACCAAATTGTAGATAAATATAAAATAAAATATAAACTAACTAAACTAAACTGTAATCAATTTTGGAGGTATGTCCAAATGCGTAGTACCTTGTCTAAATGATTAGGAAGTCCTCTTACCAGTCCCACGGGCAGCCCAATTGAAGAATTACTGAGTAGATCATTGTCATGCAGAAGCACTTCTCCAAAGATCTATCACAATTGGGTGACCCTGATCAAGGTCAAGGTCAAAAAACAATGGTCAAGAGACATGGTAATGGACATATCTCCTGAGGAATCCTGAGATGTTTGAGTAACATCAATACAATGTACAAAGAAATGGGCAATAGAGGTGTGCCTGCCCACTCTCAGGCTCGGTAAATCCATCAATGTCATCGGTGACGTCGCCTGTGGTGTTCTGGAACGTGCTCCAGACTGCATCATGTAGTGCAGACTCTAGGGCAGCATCGGATTGGTCTGATCATTTCCTGACCTCTCGTGGGACTGGGAGCATGCGTCGTAGTTTGTTTACATATAAATAAATCACCTGCTGGATATTATTCCACTGACACATTGGGGCAAAAAGCATCCACCCCCTTATGAAGAATGGGTTACAATAACGGCTCAATTGGCTGCTTATGAGAGGGTGACATACTCTATATTGAACAAGCTTGATCAGCATATGTTTACATGGGGCCCTTTCACTGGCTGGCTATCTGTAACTAAATCTGAAGGTCATTTAATTCAATTAGTAATCCAATGCAGCCAACGGACTGCTGTGCTTACCCTGGAGAAGATGTCAGTGTGTGTGTGTGTTTTTTATTTATTTTTGTTTATTTCTTTCATTCCTCTTTCCCCCCTGATTTGTATTTGTGTATTTGTGTATGTGTATATGGGTGTTTATTTCAGATAGATCTCCTAATAAGCAAAGCACTATCATTCTGTCATTACTGTGAAAGTGAACAATTTACCACTTTGTGATCCATTAGAATAAATTCTATTTCCATGTCCTCCCCTCAAAAAATGATTAACCATTAACCAACCCTTGCTGAAAATCTGAGAAAAAAAGAACATTTCCACAACTACAAGGCCAGTATATGCATGTTTCTGGCCTCCTTGGATTAGTAACAAAACTCTACAGCCATGCTAGCAGCTCTGTGAGGCTGTACTTAGGCACAGTGCTGCTTTGACCTTAATGCTTACACTAGCATAGCAACATGCTCACAATGACAATGCTAACATGATGATGTTTAGGAGGTATAATGTTTACAGTGTTAGTGTGCTAGCTTGCGAACATTTGTAGTTAGCACTAAACACAGTTCACTTTATTTATATAGCACCATATCATAAC
>LKNJ01007341.1:0-21687 GCA_002120245.1 Maccullochella peelii
ATTTTTTTTTTGGGGGGGGGGCGGGGGTGTGTCATGGAATAAAAAGCCTATTTCAGACCGAGTACGTGCTGAAGAAGGAATTCTGCTGCCCAGGTTATTGTAAACATCCTGGAATGTATTATTACGCATTTCAAAACGTTCCTCTGTACAGTCACGAACACGTCTGCCATTCAGCAGTCCAGTCACTACATACACACACACTCCAAACTTTAATTCAGTGGCCTTTTAGGTATGGAATATTATATCATTCTAAAAGGTGTACTTGAAAACAGGGTTTTGTATCTGTAACCGTAATTTTGCAAACTTGTACATTTTGTTTTCTGCCTGCAAACTCCGTTTTGCAAGTCTGTGCATTCAGACACAGGCTTGCAAACTCATTTTCAATCGCGGCGGCAAAAATACTTACGGATGTGCGTGCGCACAAGCTTACGGACTTTTGACAGGTTTACTACGTGGTCATGTTTTGTACACAGGGTGTCGCAAAAGAAACTTGCTATCCGCAAGGGAGGCAGGGTGGGATCTCCAGCTTTTGACCAATTAGTGTCTTTGGAATCGCTATGCACAACACAGTTGGCTAGTCAACACTGTCAGTCAACTCAGAGCCATGTAACGAGATCCAGCCCTGACAGATGGACTCCGCCACCACCAGCAAGTCAACAACATATATAAACTTGTGTCTGATGTAACATTAACTTTTTTGAAAAGGTACAAAAAACTAAATGTTTAGAAATATTTTTTAATAATGGGCTCTGGGAAATTGAAGTAAATGTGTGTAGTATGTATGTATATAGTAAATAAATACTAAGAAATCGTAACACTGTCTGGAAACTGAAAGGCTCATCATACCCAGGAATAATTTACTCTAATGTCTCTCCTTGCTGGTCTCTGCTGATTTGACTCACCTGTCTCCCCTGCTTGGGACCAGTGGGTGTGCTGCTGGAGCTGCGAGGTGTGGGTCCCAGCAGCCCCCCGCTGCCCAGCAGCCTGGCAACCGGCAAGCTCCTGGAGGGCATCTGGAACTGGCGAAGGCTCCTCCTGGCCGACACGCTGCCCCCAACACAGCTAGCGGTGGGGAGAGAGTTGGACTGGCCGAAACGGCTGCAACAGGACGGGAGAAAAAAATGAGATACTGGCAAGCACTGTTTGAGTTCCTGATCGCAGGGGTTAGAACTGTGTCAACAAAGGAGCAGTTATGCATTTACTAAGGTTTACAAATAATGAGCTGAACAGTGAAACCAAGAAGAAGCAAGATAAGTTAAATCTGAATGCAAAAAAAGTCAGACATTTTAATAACAAGCAGCAGACTCTATTGCACAATCCTGATCATAACTGCCATTTGTCCTCTAGTTTGATGAAGCTGTGGTGCTGGGGAGGAGAAAGACACATGTTTTGAACTAAGTTGAAATTGTATTAATAATTTAAAAAAAGCTTTTCAATTTTAGATTCATTTAACTTTAAATTACCATGCTAATTTGATTTGTATCTTTACTATAGAAGTAATAATTATTAAGTTGATCTCTGCAAAACTACAACACTGCTGATGAATACACAGGAAACACTGTTTGTCTAACAACTAATGAATAAATCCTTCTTAACTCACTCCTCTGTTTGACTACATTTATACTTTTTTAAAATTGTATACATCAACTTCATGAAAAGTGTCATATTTGCTACATTTAGCACAATTATTTTTTCTGTGTGTATGTAACATATCTGTACCCATTGTAATTGTTTCACACTCATTCGATTATTTAGTCTTTTCTTACAATATGGATATTTCTGGTTGTTTTATTAAACTTAAAGTGACTTAAAGAGCCCTGTGAGTCCAGGGTGTACCCCGCCTCTCGCCCAATGTCAGCTGGGAATGGCTCCAGCCCCCCTGCGACCCTCTGAGGATAAGTGGTATAGATAATGGATGGAGACAATAATGGAAAGTGACTTTGATTTAAAGGGGTTTTCATCACAGACAATAAAACCCAGAAATTGAAAGCTACTGTATGTCTGTGTGTTTACCTCCTCTGCGGTCGGTACCCTGCTATGTCAAGGAGGGTTTTCCTCGGAATGGACCGGAACAGCCTCTGGACCTGTTGTTTCCATGACAACAGCCTCTTCTTCTGTGTTTCCGTGAAGGACTGACAGGGAGGGGGAGGGGAGAACATATCAGAGATGAAATGAAGCATGACTGGTGAAGGCTGAGGATTTTCAGGTGCATTGTGTCACATGAGAGTAAATCTAAAGCATGATACTGCACTGTGAACATTTATACCACAACATAATGAAACTGATACTCAAACTCAAGAGTTTCAAAGAGACAGAGAGAGTGCTCTGGATGAGAGCATTCCTCGTCTAGCAGAACTCATCTATGATTCATGGTATATCCATGAATCCCAGGGTCTGTAATTTTATTGACCCGATTACTTTCTACTCAAATTATTAAGTTGATAAATTCTCTCAACATTTCAAATTTGTAAAAGTTTCTGCAGGGGGCTGAAATGTTAATAATTTGGCTGGGGGAAAAAAAGAACGCTTTTTGCATATACCGGTAGTTAACAGGGGTGCGTATGTACATATTTACTGAATGTATTTGGGGTAGACCTGTTATATGTTCACCAAGTGTCATTCTCTCTACATTGTGTGTAAGTGTGTATTTAAAATACAATTCAGGAAGAAATGAAAAAAGGGAAGAATTAATTGCTAATCAAACTTACAACATTAAAGAACGTTATTCTGATAATAGGCTATATATTGGCAGACATGTTGGTTATTGGACATTTTTATTCCAAATGACTGATATCAGTCCTAAACATCCTGTATGCCTGTTCCTAGTATGTATGTAGATGTTGTGATGTGGAATACCTCGTGGATAAGGCACTTGTCGATGAGTTGTAGGTAGGAGCTGATGTTGTCCTCGTCTGATCTTGACACCAGTAGCTGGGTACAAACTGTGGAGGAGGCAGAGATGGAAAATAAGACATTTAAACTGAAGGGAAAAAAACAAAAAACAAAAAAAACTCTCTTAGTCCATGAAAACAATCTGAGTGCTGCTCCATGTAGCTCACCTTTGCCCATGACACGAGTGAACTGGCCGGGCAGATCCCCCTCGGCGATGACGCTTGTGCCTGACTCAGCCTCCCCTATGCCACCCCCACTCAGGTGGGAGCCAGGCGCAGCGCTCTTGCCCTCAGGGCTCAGCAGGGGGCGGTGCAGGGAGCCTTCCTCGCCACCACTGAAAGCCTTGATAGGCGTCATGATCATCTGGTGGAGCTCCTGCAGCGGGGCACGCAGATTACTGCCCTCCAACACATCCTGGTGTTGAAGGGAAAAGGAGGAAGGGAAGGTAGGGAGAGTAAGGGGGGGAGCAGATCAGAAAGATTTGAAAGATTGAAGAGGTTTTACTTGACAGAACCCATGATGACATCTTGACATCTATCAAAGTGACAGATCTGGTGTGGCATTTACAATGAATATGTCAAGAATAGGAATTGCAGCTTTAGGTGTGAACCACCTCTCCGTGACAAAAAGTTTAACATTATCATCATCAGGGTGGGAAATTAACTTTTTAAAATGTGAGCATCTACCAGCCACTGACAGATAAATGTTCACTCAATAGTAAATCATTATTCTGTGTCTGAAATCTACCAGCCACTTTCATATTTTACCAGCATTTGGCTGCTGGCTGCTGCTAATTTCCCTGATCATCATACATCATCACTACAAAAAACTGTTACTTTTGACCTACATGCTGAATATTAAGAGAGACTAACAGACAAACAGAAGGGGAGAGATCCCTGACCACACTGCCATGTGTTAGAGCAGAGAATAAAGTAATACCTAAAATACATAGTTTTCCTTCACTGCTTTCCTACCACGTGCATCATATCAGCCTCCCTCCCACCCTGCACAGAGCAGTGCTGTACATGAGTCTGTGTAAACCCAAAATACCAAGCAACAGGTGTCTTGTTTCCCCAGCCCTACCGATGCAGCGTGAACAAATTTTAAAATGAAGCGTTGGTGAAAAGGTTAAGTCTGAATTTAGCTGGCTCAAGAAGTCCCTCCTGTGGTGTGCCCTTGAGCGCCATTGTCTTGCTTTGAAGACTGAATAGAGGGGTGAAGGGTGGGGGAGGCGGATGGGTTTAAATTCGGAGCCCAAAACTCTCCTTCCTGGATTAGGTGTTCCCTTTGCTGCCATGTCAGATACATAACACCGACTGAGAATGGCCACCCTTTTCACTCTCTCTCGCAAACACAGGAAAAGAGAGGTGGTGTCCACTAAGGTTACAAGCTCAATCACCAACAACAAAAATAAAGAAAATAAAACAAATCAACAAGACTTCCAAACTCAAATAATTTGAGGTAGGACTAGAAGCTTAATGAGAATGTTTTTTGTGTGAAGATGAAGATGAAGAGGAGAAGGAGATCACTCTGACCTTTTCAAGGCTGCGAAGTAGGTGCTGCCTCTCTTTGAGCTTCAGAATGCTGATAACAATCTTGTGTCTTGCTCCTTTAGTGACCTTCTGTGGGAGGAAAAGAGTTTTGTAATAATAATACTACATTTTATTTAATGGCGCCTTTCATGGCACTCAAGGTCACCTTACATCATATAAGATCATTAATAAAACATACAATAAACAACAAAGCACCAGTAATACAAAAATCAGTACAATCAACAGTAAGACATGCAATAAGCAGCAGAGCATAGCTCAGCAATGAGCAATGAGTTTTGTGTCAAACATCCCTTTGCTCATTGCTGGTTTAAAAGACTGATACCTATTCTTTGGGATAAATAGATGTGTAGTGTACAAACACAGGGTGTCAAGTCAAGTCATTTTATTCATATAGCCCAATATCACAAATCACAATTTTCCTCAAGGGGCTTTCTTTTCAAATGGAGCAGAGGACCTGCTGGTTCTCTTTCAATGAGAGTGAGGAAATGCAACAGCAGGAGATGCAGCCAGTGAAGCTAGGAGAGAAACGATGTATCTGCTCATATTTGGTTGGGAGGGCAGAAAGGACTTAAACTGATTCCAGAAAATGAATTTTAGTTGAGGCTAACTCAACTTCTCACATGTAGAACTGATACTGACAATCCAGATATTTCCAGATCAAGCCAATAGCAATAATATATTGAATCCATTGTCACGCAGCACACCTCTTTGTCCTTTTGTTGAAGTTCAGCATGTCTCAGTGTAGCTGTGCATTATGTTAGGGTCAGACAGAGAAAGAGTCAGCAGCACCTGGAGGAAGTATACAGCTTCCCAGTGAGCCGTGTTAATTTTAGCTGCATCCTCCGTTTCAGAATAGACTCCTCGACGTCTTTAAGTACAGGAACAGCAATCGCTAAATTTGTCTTGTACCATTTATTCCAGCATTAACAAATTTTCAGCTTGACCTGGCTAAAGCTAGTTACATAATTATAGTTTCAAAGCTAAGATTGATCAAAACTGGTAAATATCATACTAAGATATTTCTTTTTAATTAATACTAGTACATAATACTGACATGTTTCTGATCTTATTCATCTTCTGCCCCTCATGTACCTGAACTACACGTGGAACTGCTGCAATTTCTGAATCAGTGCATTAGTAGAAGGTTTATATGTGTTTGATAATGTAGACTGAATCAGTTCAGTCACGTTTCACAATTTACATCAATGGATAGAATAGAAACTATACTGCAACAACTGTGTAACGTTCTTATTCTTTTTCCAAATAACATCTAAACTAACTCTGTCTGTGTGTGTGTGTGTGTGTGTGTGTGTGTGTGTGTGTGTGTGTGTGTGTGTGTGTGTGTGTGTGCGCGTGCATGCATGTAGGTACGAACCTGTGCCTCCAATTGCTGTTCAGTCAGTGACAACATCTCATCATAGGTCATTGTGGAGAAGAGAGCGGCGTACTTATGGAGACGGAGACTCTTCAGCCACGCAGGAACATCTGTGGGGCGCGCGCACACGCACACGCACACGCACACACACACACACACACACACACACACACACACACACTGCAGTTAGATTTTGTCTAATTAGATTCATCACAGAAATAAAAAATTAAAAAAATGAAATTCTTACATTATCTCTGCTGCAGACAACATACAACCTACATTGTTTTTCTTTGTTGTCAACACAAATATATAATACCACACACACACACTGCAGTTAGATTTTGTCTAATTAGATTCATCACAGAAATAAAAAATTAAAAAAATGAAATTCTTACATTATCTCTGCTGCAGACAACATACAACCTACATTGTTTTTCTTTGTTGTCAACACAAATATATAATACATATAGTCAAGTCAAGTCAGTTTTATTTATATAGCCCAATATCACAAATCACAAATTTGCCTCAGGGGGCTTTACAATCTGTACAACATACGACACCATCTGTCCTTAGACCCTCGATTCGGATAAGAAAAAACGGGGGAAAAATGGACATAAGAACTACAAATACACTACAAATAAATACATATTACATAAAAAAAACAAAATAAAGCATCTGCAAAAGAGGAAAGTGTTGAAATACATCATCCCAGATTAGCTCGATGTGCAGACATATATTGGTCCCTCAATATATGCTCACATATACCGGTGGACCAAATATATAAAACAATATTCAATCAAAACATTTCTTAAGTATTCAACATAGATGCACATAAAATACATATTTTTTTGACAAATTAGTGTTACATTCACATTGTCTACATGTTTTAACTCTCGTATAGAGTTGGAAAAACAACACTCATCTGTTCAATATGTTTATCACAGTAATATATTTTAAGCACATATGAAAAAAAAGGGTTTAGGCAGATGTGTATGTATGCAACTGTGAGATTAAATCAACCTAAAATATAAGCGTTTGGAAAGACATGCTGATGGCTGAGGGATCAACTAATTAAGTTCTTACTGATCACATGTTTAGTTAGACATTGCTTACTGGAAATGCTTAAGTGCTTACTAATGCTCAGCTCGCCCGTGCTCCACATTCAAACTGCTGAGAGTCTTAGTTAGCTGTTGAGACATCTTTGATTTAATTTGAAGTCTAGAGTGAAGCCTGGTGCTGGATTTTTTTGCTTACTAGTTCATAAGTGCAGTATCAACAAACAGTCCTTTCTGTTCAACTCAGAAGAGAATAAATAAACACTATGAATGTATGTTTCTCCTTTGTTTGCTGTGTGCACATATGTTCATGGTGTGTTTCCTTTGTTAATCTGCTGTTCTATATTCATCTGCTTATTTTTTGAGGACTCACTTTGACACACTGAAGCTCAGAGTAAACAGAGACTTGTGTGACTGTGCATCTAGGAACCCCTCCCATCTCTTCCCATCCCACATGATGTGGAGTGTCATTACAAAAGCAGACCTCGACCTTCCAGTAAGTAACACAGACTTCATCTGAGTGTTTGATCACAATTAGACGGTTGTTTGATTAAGCTGAGTTTAGTGGTGATAGCTTGAAACCAAGTCAAGTCGAAGTGATGAATGAAACTAAATATTTGGCCATGGAAGTGCACATATACCTACATTCAATCTTGTCAATGCTCTGTAAACCTATCAAGAAATCAAGCACGTTATTCCACCACCTGATACTTGAGTCTTTTCTGGCAGCAACTAACAACTGAAGAAGTGAAAGTGACAAATGAAAGCGTGTCCTCTTAGGGCTGTCGATGAGGAATGTGTGCTTTCTTGTTTAGCTGGATGACTACATATATCCTATATCCAGGACAGGTTAGCTAAGTTTTTCATTCCTCCTGAACCCTTTTCAGAACGTAATTAAACACTGTACTACAACAATGAACCCCTTCAGTTCCACTCCACAGTCCATTCAATAGTATAAACACAGTGTTTAAAATATTCACACCAAATAATGTGAATATTTGTCTCCTGTAACCTGATCCACTGCTCTCCTGACCTGCACTGTCTGCAGTTTTTAGAAAGTCAAATCATTTAAATGATACATTAAACAGACCTCGATACACTGCATTTAAGGCATTTTATGACTTTTTTAGGCAATATTTTCAATGTTAACATGTCTTGCACAAACATTGCAGCATTGTTAAATTAACTGTAATAACTTGGTATAATTACCATAAAATAAGACGACTCGTAGCCTCTAGTTTTGTAGTAAAAATGTAGTGCTTTTCCAAGCTGTTTTGGTGACTCTCTTCAAGAGAGTGTAGCTCCAGTGTGTCTGCTCAAAAAAGTGCATTAAAAAGTCACTAAGTTGACAACACTAGTTTGGTTGAACCTGTGGCGCATGTGCATTTCAACAATGTGTGTGTGTGTGTGTGTGTGTGTGTGTGTGTCAGTCAGCGGCATTCACTTTTATACGCTACACCACTTTCACAACAACATCTGAATTTAAACATGTTTTTCACAATACGATCTTAGGAAGATAATGATAATTAGTAATACTGTACTACGAACTGTACACTGGTCTTTCATACTAACCCCTCATGCCACTGCCCTCCTCATGGAAGGAACTGCGATGCAGACCTGAACCTCCTCCTAAACCAGCCTCCTCCAGATGCTCACTGCCTCCACTGCCTGAGGAGGCAATGCTGCTCTGGGGGGAGAGAGGTGCGTGGTCTGGGGCTGGGCCTCTAGCGGTCCGTAGGTCCTCCTGGGACAGCCAGACATGGCCAAGAGGCTGGTTGCTGGGGCCGCTCATGGGAGGCGTGAGGGATACGGAGCGCTTCAGGGGACTGTGCTGCTGGCTGCCACCCCCACTCGTCAGGACTGCAAGACAACAGCAAGACTAGTCAGGTAGGTGCAGGCTGTTAAGAGCTTAGCTAAGACTGGAGAAATCATAGTGGGAAAACTGCTGTTCACTCACTCCTGTGTTTAAAAACACTGGAAGCCATTTTGCTGTTACAACAACGCTAATGTAACAAAAAAGATTGAAGCTACCATGAAACAATATCCCAAATAGGATTCATCTTCAAATATTCAACTATTAGATTAATATTAATAATTCTAACGCCTGACTGGCTGAAGCTTTGCCTGACCCTCACATCACATAAAGTACTTTTGGTGAACCATAACAAACATTAAGTAAAACATTTTAGCACCAAAATGTGATGCGATATATCACATTTGGTATGTAATGTAAATCAAGTATATCAAATCACATATTTAATGAATATGTTCAGTTCAGAGGAAGATTAACAGAATGATCAGCTATATCATACAGTAAAGCACTAGGTTTTTAGTGACAATTAATTCAATGTCCATTTTGTCATCTACTGTATATCCAGGTACCTCTGAGTATTCACAGACTAATCTGATATGCACACACAGCTGGCCCTGGATGTTTATGCTGGATTTCTAATTTCACAAGATTAATATGATGCAAAAGAGTCAATTTGTTTGTTTTAACATTACATTTACACTCATCATCAGTTCAGTCAGACAACTCATGTTTGAAATGTTTATTATAGCAGCAGAACATACTTGGATCTTAAGCCCCCTAGCCGGAGCCTGCAGGTGGATGCTGGGGTGGTGGTGGGGCTGAAAGAACAGGCGGCAATACTTATGCAGGGCAGCAGTGGCGTTGACAGGCAGAGGGAGAGATGGGGAATTGTGCAGTTTAAATAGACCGCCAAATTGGGAGGGTGTGTTTGGTAGATGGTTGTGGAGAGTGAGGTACATCACGTGTGTATAGCAGTGCAGCTTGGGTTGACTGCCTGAACTAACTCGCAGGCGTCGCTCCATTTCATTTACTTTGTAGAATTGCTCCTCCTCCCAACTATGCCAGTCAAATGTGTCTTTTGTTGAGCAGACAGTGCAAAAACACATTCTGCGCTTTGCATATGGTAACTGCACAATTTCTTATCCTTGACTGACATCAGATCTCCACAGCTATACTTGTCAAACTAGTTCAGATGTGAAATTCTAACTCAGCATTTGTTTGTGAGTTAACTAGAGACAGCTGGAGGGAGGAGGCTGCATCTGCTGGGCAGGGAACACACAAAACCCCCCTGATATCTTATTTGTCTGCAACTGCTGACATCCAGACTTCAAAAACATCCCAAAACTGCATCTCTCAATCGGACAGCCTTTTGATATTCTTAGATCTATGACAACTACAAATTGTCTACTCAACAGTCAGTCCATTTATCCAATTTAACTTAAGCAACTAAGCAAAAAAGCAAGATAAAGTTGTATATTAAATCTTCAAAAAACAAGATTTTTACCTCAGGGGTCTTTTACGTACGTTTATCCTCCAATTTATTTTCATTTTGGCCTAGATCTGAATTCTCTCCTCCACTTGTTGGTTTGGAGACTCAGCTTTGAAGCTACGTGCCAATCAACAACGAGTGAGGTAGAAATATTATCAGTGTTTTACAATTATTTTTTTCTGTACCTATAGCAATTAAATAAACCTAGTGCCAAGAAATCTGTGTGATAAACCTTTGTTCTTTCTTTCTCCATCTTCTACTGTCACCTCATTTCTCTTTACTGAGTCAAACCAAGGTAACTGTACTGAAACCCAAATACTTTAAAAAAGCTCTAACATCAGAGTTTTCTTGCTGAAGGAGGTAAACAGAATGATAAGGTGGAGAGCCAAAGACCTTTTCCTGTCGCCGCTCTGACGGGGTAAGCTACCACCAATACTCCAGTCTCTCTCCTCCTCCTCCTCCTATATGCGGTCCTCTTACTGTTGGCGCTATGTATAGGACTTCATGGGCCCCGTTTAAAATAGGTGCCCAGCTAACATTACAAGTTCCAGTCCCTAAATATTAGCCATTTTCCCTAAATACAGTCTCCCACAAAGGCTGCCTTAAAAGGGAAAGGATGGGTGGTATGTGCTGCTGTGGCTTGGACTAAGGCTGAGAGTATGGTTGGTTGGTTGGTTGGGGGGGGGGGTCAACAGGATGTGGTATCAGTAGCACACAGGTTGACCAGATAAAGACTTGGTGGCTGACTCGGAGTAATAGGAATTAAGTCAATGTTGGATATTTAGTGTTAAAAATGATGACCAAAGCATTGACCAAACATATTTTATCACCTTTCTCTGACTTTGCATACCACTAGCCACACATCTATTCCAGTTTGCTTGTAGTGTACTCACCCCTCTACTCACTTACGTTTAGTTAAGAAAAGCATGTGCTCACTGTGTCCACCAATCCGGTGCTGGTGGCCGGGGTAACTCTAGTTTATCAGTTGTGAAATCCTGAGGTCTTTTGCGTGATACTGAAGCTGCTAGCAGTCAAAAATACAAGAGGATCTTTCTTGGAGCAGCGAGCTGGGCTTTAAATGTATCTTTATTTATAAACCCTCAGCTGTTTCTTTCATCTCCAAGGGAAAAACAAACAAACAAACAAAAAAACACAGAGCCTTTGCATTCTTGTCTGGAAATATCCTGCTCTGACCATAGTTATGTTCAATTTCAACAGCCCTGCCCTCTCTGTGTGTTGTCTTCCACCTCACACAGCCTCTGTAGTTGCTGTGTGGGTTGTTCAGAGTGCAGTTGGTCTGACCAGAGTTTATTTACTGTGTTGAGTCTATTTAGTGTGTTCAAGGTGTATTCAGTGTGTTTGAGTTTGGAGCGTACTTTGTGTCTTAAGGGTGTCTCAAATGGAATTATAATGAAAGCATTTGAAATGAGTTGAAATTACCTTTATTGCGCTGCCAAATGCTATACTGATGTTTTTGTGCTTAGTGTCAATTATTATTATTATTCAATCAAGCACAGTTGATACCAAAATAAATTCCTACAATTTTCACTACAACAGACAAAAACCTTTCTTATACAGCTGACTACTACCAAAACCTCCTTTCTGACGACTAAAGCTGCCTTGTTTAAGTTGTTTACCACATGAGTTAAAGTTTAGAGACCCTAGTGTGAAATTGTGCCTGGGCACGGGTGATCAGGTGGCCACCCCAGACAGAGAGGCTATCATCAGGCCATCCCAGAGTAGGTGGCTGTAATCACTGAGGTGTTCTCAGATGGTGTAGTGGTTGTGACCACCATGAAGTACACAAGCCAGTCTGGGATGAAATGCAGCCCATCTCATATCTGAAAAAATAAGGTAATCAAAGGAAATAAAGAAAGTAAAGTGAAGTAAAAGAACTGTGAAAGGGTTTGCACTCTTGAATCCAGGCATTTCAAAAGATAGTGTCAGGTGTGTGTAACCAAAATCAACAGCCCCACTTCACAGAAAAAGTATCTGCACACCAACAAAAAAACTAGAAGAGGCTCCTCAGCTGTGAAAAGAATCAATTCATTCCATGTGACACATTGCAATTTTTCAATTTAAAAGTGGGGCAATCAAAGGAAATAAACCTGCCGTCCAATGCTAATCAATGAAAGGAGGATAAATATTGATGGATTAGCTTAATCCTGTGACTAAGGAATCTAAACTGTGGACAGATCTAAGAGTGCAGCCATCAATCTTCACTGATTCAAGGCATTCTGTGTTGTATATATCTATCTTCTTTGTCACACCTTAAACAGAATTTGTGTATGAAATGGTAACAGACACACTAATCCAGTTGAAAGTTTACTGGTCTTTTATGTCTATTGTAATTAACTGACACAGAGGATCCTCCAATAAAAAATAGACTTCTATTCCCCTCCAGTGTTTATTCCATTTAACTGAAGGATCGAAGATGATAAAAGAAAAACACAGACAGGAAGACAGAGCATGACAGAGGAGGCAGAAGACATGCTACATGTGGGTGAAGCATTAGAAGAAGTGTTGTTTTTTTAAATTTCAGTTAATAATTTGGCTGGTTTAAATCCCTACTTGTAATTTAAAACAATTTTTGGGAGGTCAATCTTCAAAATTCGTAACAAAGGTGGGGTGGGCAGTATTTTTTTGGCGTCATTGGACAAAAATTCCATAATAACCGTCCAGCATATTGTAATTCAAGTGTCTGAGAGAAAACCTCTACTACTGCCCCTCCTCTTGGCTCTGTTTTCAGGCTTCAGAAAATCTATCCCGTGACGGGAGACTTTGACCAATCACAGGTTATTTCAGAGAGACGGTGCGTTCGTATTGGCTGAGCTACAAATGCAGATGCGCTGCACGTCCCTTCAGATGGTGAAAGCCTGATTCAATGGTGGAAAATCCTGCAACTTGTGAAGAATTTCCAACACCTCCTTTGCCTACAGCGGCGTATAGCACAAAACAACACGTCCCGGCTCCACACGGAGCTTCGGGCTCATTATGTTCGATGCCATGGCGCTGGTATCGATGTGGCAAAGAGGCATGATGACAAACAGTGGGGAATAACTTTTGAGGGGGGACAGTGGTGTGTGTGTGTGGTGTACTAGCTTCTCATCCCACTGCTGGACGGCGTTGTAGCTGCCTCTGAAGCCTGGGGTGCTCTGCTCTGTGGCCGCGAAGCGCTGGAGGGGCGTCTTTGAAAAGACAAGTCGCGGTGGGAGGGACCGCAGTCTCGGTGAGGCTCACGCCGTGGAGAGTGAGCACTATGAGGGATAAGGTTTCGCAGGGTAACCGCCTCCTGCGGCTGCCGGTCGAAGTTGTGGGTTTGGTGGGAGGGGCTTAGCGGAGTGATACGAGGCAGCAGAGAGAAGCGGAAGGTTTTGCATAAGTTGCGCAGATTTTGCCTACCCCAGCTTTAACTAGCTAGCTAGCTCACACTGACAAAATTAGCTGTTGCCCGGGACACTGTGATGGAGAAAATGCACGATTGGCGGTGAGAGCAAAAGCTGTAAAGAAACAAATGCACTATAGCTATGTAAGCAGGAAGTTTATTCCTCCCATTAGGCACTGATAACATTTCCTCAAGGATGAAGGGTTGAAGACAAGAGATGGATGAGATGATGCAAACATGTGATGCTGCAGGATTAGAAGCAAAATTGAATTCTACAGTATGTGCATACACTATAAACACCCGAAGGCATAAATCCTACCGTAACTGACATCCGTTATCCTCGCACCTTTTCATAATCTGCTTTCATCCTGTATCTCATTCTCAGCTGTATGTCTCATTACAGATGGAAAGAATATAAATCTAAGCTGAATCAATTACCCAGCAGTAAACAGNATGACAAACAGTGGGGAATAACTTTTGAGGGGGGACAGTGGTGTGTGTGTGTGGTGTACTAGCTTCTCATCCCACTGCTGGACGGCGTTGTAGCTGCCTCTGAAGCCTGGGGTGCTCTGCTCTGTGGCCGCGAAGCGCTGGAGGGGCGTCTTTGAAAAGACAAGTCGCGGTGGGAGGGACCGCAGTCTCGGTGAGGCTCACGCCGTGGAGAGTGAGCCCTACGAGGGATATGGTTTCGCAGGGGAACCGATTCCTGCGGGTTCCGGTCAAAGTTGTGGGTTTGGTGGGAGGGGCTTAGCGGAGTGATGCAAGGCAGCAGAGAGAGGCGGAAGGTTTTGCATAGGTTGCACAGGTTTTGCCTACCCCAGCTTTAATGAGGTTACAGTATAAAAAAGTTTAGGTTGATTTACAGGACCCTTCACGGACACCTTGAATGATCCAATTAAGTTTATAGCTCCTCTCTCATTTTGCTTTGAAGCTGGTGGTCTACAGCATGTAAATCAAGGTCTACAGTCAACTAGAGCTGCAACCATTAGCTAATTAATGGATTGGTCGATCGAAAGAAAATTAATTATCAACTATTTTGATAATCGATTAATTGTTTCAGTCATTTTTCAAGCAAAAAAGTCAACCATTTGCTGGTTCCAGCTTCTTAAATGTGAGGATTTGCTGCTTTTCTTTGTCATTTCTGACAGTAAATGAACAGTCTTTGGGTTTTGGACTGTTGGTTGAACAAAAGAAGCAATTTGAATACGTCTCTTTGGGCTCTGGGAAATTGTGTAAACTAAACAACTAATCGTGAAAATACCCGGCAGATTAATCGATAATGAAGACAATCGTTAGTTGCAGCCCTACTGTCAACCCCTCTCTATCCCCATGATACCTGATGAAAACATGATGAGTATGGATAAGGGAGACACATATTGCTTAATAACAAATGCTGTAAGAGGTGGGTGGGAAAGTGCAATAAGAATGCAATGATGGACCAGAGTTAGAGACGCTGGTGCTCTTCTAATATTTACATATTTTAATTATTGCATAATATATGTCTAATTATGCTAATTTATTTTTTGATCACAATTTGAAAAGTTGTTGCAGTAATTCAACACATGTTGCATTATTGTATTCATTACCAAGTGCTACATTGTGTGGCCACTACCAGAGAACCAACTATGAACACTGACTTTATCCATCCGTCTGCTGTTAAAGCACCACGTGATTAGAAATGGGCTGAACACAGAACAATTCACACCAGACAGAGGAGACTTCACTTACTAGTGTTACCGCCTCCACCAGTTCCGACCGTGTTGATGGTTGTCGGCACAGAGGATGATGGGTAGAGAAGGAGGTGCCCGTTCTCACAGCCCTGTTGCTGCTGATGCCAGCCTCCACCCAGCCCTGAATCCCTGGAGCTCTGCCACCCATTGAGGCGGTCGTCCGAGCCGTAGCGCTGGTGGTGATGCAAGGAGTAGAGATTGCCTGATGAAGAGGTGTTAGTGGAGGAGGAGGATGAGGTGAGAGTGGATGGAGGCGTGGACTGGTGGTGGTGGTGGTGGTGGTGGTGTGGCCCAGAAGGAGGAGGCCTTTCCAAAGAGTCTCCCCGGGCAGCGGCCCTCTCCTCCAGGTGGTTGAGCCAGAGTGCCAGGGCGGCACGGTCTTCCAGGGAGGTGGCGGGGTGGATGAGGGCGTAGGACAGGAGCTGGCGAGACTCCTCCAGGTGATGGCCATGCTCGATGGTGTGGGCCAGGATGCGTGGCAGCAGGCGCATGTACTCGCCCTTGGCTTCAACGTTGCCGGGTTTGAGCAGCGGGAGGTGGGTGAGGACAAGCGAGATGACACGCTCCTTAGACTCACCTTGCCACTGGCTGATCACCCCTGTAGGAGGAAACAAAATACAATAAGCATTACAAACCAATAGCCAACCATTTACTTCAACAGTGCTCAAAAGAAAGTTTTTGTCAAACTTGCGCAGTGTATGACTGTATGAATTACAATGTTAGCGTCTCATCAATTAGCCAGCCAATCATAGGTGACCCTGACTAACCTGACTGGACCAGTGATGAATAGAACATGGCTGGATACATAATCTAAGATTACAGAGAACGCTGCTGCACAATATCCAAGGTGGTAGCAAAGGAGAATGTAATTGATAGATGGACAGATGGATTAGTGAACACATGTTAACACACGGTTAAAAATAGAAGACACCAAAATGATGTCAGGCCCACTGCACTGTCATCCTTCTATTTTGCTCTTCCTCTAAACACCCAGCTCTGTAGGCTGCTGATGGTGGCTGTACAGCTCTATACATAACCTGGAGGTCATGGAGCTCTATTGTTGTTCCGAGTCCGTAGGCCGTTAGGAGCCCATTCCTATCATCTTGGACGACGGCTATAGATACCCACTGGTCAGGGCAACAGCTTTGGACAGCCACACAAATAGAGACAGGACGCGACAGGACGCAGGCCGGCTTCACTTCCTGCTTGGGAGATGTGTCTGCATGAATTTAACCACCACAGGCATGCTTAACCCGAAGGATCTTGTCTCTAAATCCGACATATGAGTTGAAACTAGAAAATACATCTGCTAGCCCTTCTGTCCAAAGATATCCCAATGTCACAGTCTACTTTGTGGTGATGTACAGCTCTCTCTGCCCTGTTGAGTGGACAGCTGCAGCTCTGACTGGGCAGATGGGAGACCACAGACCCTGAAGCCTTCCAAACAAGGTTCACATTCATTTCATCCCATGAAAGATGACCAGGACTGAGGGATTAAATAATTCAGGCGTGAGCCTACTCACAGCATGGAACTGACAGTTTTACGCACACCTTAACGCACACAATCCTATGTCTTTGTACTAGCAGGAAGATCAGCTGCATGGGTATGTCCTGGTAAACCTCTGTGTTTTTATAATAATATACCACAAAAACCTACAGCTTCAGGCTTCATGCTTGGTTGCTTTCACATCAAAATCAACTCTTCTTTCTCTCTCAGAGCACAGTGGAAAGAATCACCTGATCACTGGATCCCACAATCCAGAAAATGTGAACCTGACTACTGACATTTTTTGCCTAGTCATTTTAAGTTTGCAAGCATTTCATGAAAATGCAAGGGGATTTTTGCCTCAGCCACTGAGGTTGTGTGTCACATCTACCAAGATGGGGCTGGATGAGCTAACGGCCTGTTTCGCAGAGGATGGCTATCAACAAAACAGACACTCTTTTTGAAGAAAAGACCTTCAGACCCACGTCAGCTGTGTGATGTGAATGGGTGACATGAAGGGACAAGACAGAGTGAACTAGGCCAGGCTGTCCCAAAGCTCAGCAGACAGCCTACACTAAGAGTGACATAGAGCACAAGGAGAGACGAGTTAGAGAGGGAGGAGGAGACAAAAATGGAGGGAGGGAGGTGTGTGAGGGGAGCAAGGGAGTTACTCCACTCTGCTCCATGATGTAATGATGATGTAATCCTTCATTCCTCTGAATGAGGCGAGCCTCGGCCCATCCGAGAACAGGAATTGTTCCATGATTAAAACTCATTTATTCCAAATGACTGGAAAACAAGACATAACAAGATATAACATAGAAACCCTGACAAATACTCTATGAGGGCTTACAGAAGCACTTTTACTTTTCACAGAAAAATGTTTTCTTTCTGAAAACAGTTCGTCTTCTACCACAAGTTACACTGACACCATAACTACCTGTTGTCTTCATTTGTATGAAGTAGATCTTCAAAACAGCAGCATAGCATATTTAAGTAGTAAATATGTATTAATAGTAAAAGTATTAATACCATATATGCCTTTTTAATATATGTATTAAAGATTAAACATTCCATTAAAACAATGTGGAATGTATTTGCAAAACCTTAAAAATGTTCATGTAAGTTTGGAATCAGTATTCAAAAATCTGCTGTAATGAATGATCTGACGCCATCATGTGTTCTATTAAAAAACAGTTTCATATCTCAACTAAACTAAACATAAGGAGTCGGTCTAGACCTGCTCTTTATGGAAAAGTGCCCTGAGATAACTTTGTTATGATATGGCGCTATATAAATAAAACTGAATTGAACTACATAACACTTTCTCCCAATTTATTGTAGTAACTATTATAAGCTAAGAAAGCTTATCAATGACAACATACTTGATCTGAAAATAGGACAAACACTCTTGGAGCTCATCGTCTGCTATTTTCCTAAAATATGAACTGGTGATGTGATTTATCTTGACGGATGAGCCTGTTCGGGACTGCCACATCATCTACATTGTAACTTTACATAACAATAAACTTAATTAGTTAGTGGTAGTAAAGTTAACATAGGGCTTGTCTGTGTGAAATGATCTTTTCTTCTGTCTATTTGAGTGGCAAATAAAATACAAAAGTCCAGTCATCTCAGAAATCCTCACTTCCTCCCTCCATACTCATACGCTAACAGAACACCGAAGGTCAAAGCCTAGCACTCTCCCATGAACTCCTATTCAACGTTGAGAATGCAGGCTGAGATATCTATATACAGCTATAATAATACTAATGTAAATTTCCCATAAAATGCAGAGGTCATAAAGTAAAACCTTAACGTTCACTTTCATAAAATGGATTGGTAAGTTAAATAATAAAGTATGCTTAAATATTCATAAAACTGTTATTTTTTCAATCATAGATTATTCTCAGTTCAAACAACTATGCCAATGTTAGCTAACAAGGATGCGTGTATGAATTATGTTATAATGTTGCACAAGTAGTGGAAATGTTCTCACAGCGGACTACAACTACGATGACCATTAGGATTACATATAACATAACATATTTGGATGGACACACACGCACACACGCACACACACACACACACACATTTTGTGCAGTTGCTGTTCACACTGCAGAGCACTGCAATGAAGGGACAGAAACAGTTCACTTTCCAGTTCTAATTTAAACTCAGTGTAACAGTTTGTGGCAGTACACTGCTCAGAGGCCAAAAATACCCGGACCCTGGCCCTGTGAAGCAAACACTTCTGCCAGCAAAGACGAAGACAAACTGGAAAAGTGGCAGTCAGACCCCTGATGTATTGATTCAGCATTCAGGAGTTATAGTCCCCATTGCAGGGGAGGAGTTACAGCTAAAGTAAAGATTAAAAGTTAGAAAAAAGTGCTTTTGATGAATACCATTCTGTGTTAGCCAGAGGCTAGGCCTGTCTTCCCTGAATAATAGAGAGAATGGCTGGAAAACTTAACACCTAGAAGTCAGAAAGCTACTTCAGGCTCATTGACCTCTTACCCCAAGGTTAAAAGGTCAAGGAGTCAGCCTTGGCGCAGTTCCCCTCACGGAAAACAAACATGTAGCATCTCTCACCGCTGAAAAAGAGAGGTCACAGTAGTTGCACCCAGCATAGGTCAAATGTCAACTGCTAGAAGAAACTCTGGGCTACCTATTACACAAATGCACCAGATTCTACCCAGAATGACAGAGAGAGGGAGTAACTGTGCAAATGTAAAATCAACCAATACTGGATAAATAAATGTTAAAAATGCAGCACACTCACAACCCGATGAAGCGATTAACATTCTTATTCACACAACAAGCCAAAGTGGACAGGATGAGAAAGTTTTACCATGCATGTCAGACTCTTTCCTTCCCTCCTCTCCTAGCATGCTCCGACCCTGAGCATTGAGGGGAAAGTGCTAACCTCATCTAACTGGAGTGAGAAGGAGGGGAGGAGTGGTTAAACTGAGGTTACTACACTGACAGAGGACAGAAACACTGTGCTGAAATTCCAACACCTCCTTGTTTCTTTGTAGTTTCTGACTCAGAGTATCACTGTGAACTTCACTGGAACTAGGAGTAGCTCTGTTGAAGAATCTTGTCCGCCTCTGCATCCTCTCTGTCAGGTGGGCCTGATACTTTAGTCAGACACCAGTCACATTTTCAACAATGTGAAAAAATATTTGTGTGTGTCAAAGTCAAAATTAAGCATGCGAGTGTCCCATACAATGTGACATGATACAATAAAAATGAGCCAATGTGAGGTATTCAATGAGACAAAGGATGTTAAGTTTGTTCTTTCATGCCAGACAGCGAGACGGGGGCATGCTGGGAACTGATGAATCACATCAGCATCATTCAGGAGAAACGCTGAAAAAGAAAGTCAGACAAACACTAAAACCTCAGACAGAAAGAGTCATTTGTTTGGGGGCTGACACAGCATTTCACTGGTGAACTGTGTGCCATCCGGCCCTGGCTCTGCCCTCTGACACCCTCTCTGGCACCAAGACAAGGCTGCTACTTTCAACACATCCCTGCCTCTCTGAGCATAATTCTTCCTCTGTCAACCTCCATCAAACTGCCCACCGTTCCTCCACAACCTGGCCGCTTTGTCGGCATTGAAGAAAGTAAGACAGAAACAGAAAGAAGACAGACAGATAGGGAAGTCAGTGGGTCACTGTGCATTTACACCACAAGAAACTGTGTATTCTAACTGACAGCGGACAGGGTAAGAAGCTCTATCTATGAAGTGATCTGCAGCTACGTGTCCAATAATTGTCCAGGTTATTCCTATATGAAAAAAGTTAAAGAGAACTGGTGAAGCTTTGAATGGTTATTAATAAAGTAGACATACATTTTGGAAAGGGAAAACCTTCACATGAAATTAAGTCTCCTCAGCAAAAACAGAAGGATGCTGTGACATTTTAAGCTGCTATTGAGTGCATATGACTAACAATAGCTACAGTAGCTAATGGGGATCTAAATAAATAAATAACGTTTTCCCAGCTGGAAAGATTGTTGACCGTCTGCACAGCAGCCGAGTTTCCCTTGTCACTACTGGACATTTGGTGACTTGTTTAACACGATACACAGTGCCCACATTGGGTCTAATACACAGATAGATCTGCATGCCCTCCCCTCATAAAACAGCTTTAAACTCCAGCACATTGATTAAATTCAGTTTCCATCCAATTTTAGCATTTCAAGTTTACTCTAATGTCTGTGCAAGGCCTCATGTTTACTAATTGTTTGAGTTTTAGATAAGATATTTGAAGACGTCACTTCTGATAGGCATTTTTCCCCATTTTCAAATGACTAATCAATAAATCAAGAACATAACTGACAGATTAATCGATAATGAAAATAATCTTTAGTTGCAGCCCTACTGTCAATGCTCTTGATCAAGGTTATGATGTTTGTGGCTCTATTATCTTGTGTGCAGTTGCCAGTTTGTGTTCATGATGCAGATTTGGTGGCCTACCCTATATGCTGCTATAAGAACTATCTCTCAGAATCAAAGAGCAAGGGCGTCTTTCTAGAGATGCCATTTAGCACCAAGAAACCCACTTTCTAAACCCACAGCTACACAAACAGCTAGAACGTAAGAAAGCAACAAGACCGATACAGCCTGATAATCAGATGGAAGTCTTGTTTCTTTTTTACCTCATTATTCAGCCTGCCATCCCGTCATTTTCTGTTTGGAATTGGGTTATTTTGTTTTATTTTGCCCAGTAGGAAGTAGCATAATTTCAGTCAACTCTGCACAACGCAATCTTCTTGTTTGTTGTTCTTATTTCTATAAGTCAACTTACAATAGTCTAGAGTGCTGCAGGAATCAGTGCTATACCCCGGAAATGAGTTAGCATTTTTGCACTTCCTGTTCCCTTGTCTGGAAGTCAGTGGGTTTCTT
>LKNJ01007342.1:0-14081 GCA_002120245.1 Maccullochella peelii
AGCCCACTCTTGATCCAGGGGTTTTATCAAACTATAGATCTGTATCTAACCCTCCCTTTCTAAGATCCTTGAGAAAGCCGTCGCCAATCAGCTGTGTGACTTTCTACACAACAATAAGTTATTTGAAGACTTTCAGTCAGGATTTAGAGCATCATAGCACAGAGACAGCTCTGGTGAAAGTTACAAACGACCTTCTAATTGCATCAGATAAAGGACTTGTCTCTGTACTTGTCCTGTTAGATCTTAGTGCTGCATTCGATACCATTGACCATCATATTCTATTACAGAGACTAGAACATTTAATTGGCATTAAAGGCACCGCACTAAGCTGGTTTAAGTCCTATTTATCAGATCGATACCAGTTTGTACATGTTAACAACAAATACTCTATGCACACCAAAGTTAGTCACGGAGTTCCACAAGGTTCTGTGCTCGGACCAATTCTATTCACCTTATATATGTTTCCTTTAAGCAACATTATTAGGAAACACTCCATAAATTTTCATTGTTATGCAGATGACACCCAATTATATTTATCAAGCCGGATGAAACCAATCAATTAGTTAAACTTCAAGCATGCCTCAAGGACATAAAAACCTGGATGACCAGCAACTTTCTGATGTTAAACTGAAGTTATTGTTCTTGGTCCCGAACAGCTCCGAAACACATTATCTAAAGACATAGTTATTTTAGACAGCATTGCCCTGGCCTCCAACACCACTGTAAGGAATCTTGGAGTTATCTTTGATCAGGATTTGTCCTTCAACTCCCACATAAAACAAACTTCAAGGACTGCCTTTTTTCACCTACGTAACATTGCAAAAATCAGGCACATCCTGTCTCAAAAAGATGCAGAAAAACTAGTCCATGCATTTGTTACATCTAGTCTGGATTATTGCAACTCCCTATTGTCAGGTTGCCCCAATAAGTCTCTTAAGACGCTCCAGTGGATCCAGAATGCTGCGGCACGTTTATTGACAAGAACCAGGAAAAGGGATCATATTTTGCCCATATTAGCTTCTCTGCACTGGCTTCCCGTAAAATCCAGAATAGAATTTAAAATCCTTCTCCTCACCTACAAAGCCCTTATTGGTCAGGCACCTTCATATCTTAACCCTCAGGCGTCAGTTTAATTTACTACCCTCTTAAGTCATTAAGGACAAAAATGTCCACTTCCAAAAAACTGCTATAAAAACTTTACAGATTAATATTTTTTTCTGCTTTTCCCTGCATAAATCTCTTAAACAACTTCAGCTCTGCTCAAAACTACCAAGCATTATCTTGTTTGCTTTTCTCGTTAACTTTGATCTGGATTGGAAACTGTAGATGTTTTGTGCCTGTAAATCCCATTGAGTCATTTTATCTGATACTAATAAACCTGACTTGGCATCAACGTGAACCACTGCTCCACCTAACTGGATGAATGCACAACATTTTTGGCTGGTTTTTACTTCTGAAAAAACATGGCAGCTTTATAGAAAACATAACAAGTCTTCCAAATTGTCAACTAAAATGGTTTTCTAAATAAATCTGAGGAGAGAAATAAGCTAAAAAGTAGTTGAATCAGGTTTAAATTTTAGATTCATGACAGCAAGTTTAAAGTCAACCTGAAATTTTAGTTTTTCCCACTTTTTGTGCAAGTTCTAATATCATGATACTGCAGCTATAGAGCATAATAAAACGTTTTTGGACATACTTGTGGAAACAGTATCTAAGCTTCAGGCCTCTGCGGGGCATTGCTGGCGACATGCTGTCAGTTTCTGTGATTAAGACATCTGTCCCATTACAACATTAAACAAACAGTGAGTGCTCAAATCACAGCTGGGGCAAAAACCACCTCTGACAATGTCAGCCCCCAGCTGATACTGTATATTGTTAGATCACCAGGGTAGAAGCCCTGTATAGGACTCACTGGACCATCTCTCCGTTTAAAGGGTCCGAGCTCTAGTTCTATGGGATCTTGCCCTATTAGAAATTCTAAAGACTATTTAAGATGGTGTCGAGGAAACTCGCCTAACTTCTATCTACCTTCTTCCGGACATCTACCCTGCTGCCTCTGTTAACTACACCTGACTGAGTAGCCTTGTTTGCCAGATGAAATTATCAGGCACGCCCGTTAATGGCAGATTTCCTCTTATGGATCTGAGCACTTGGTAAGTTGCTAGGTTGGGTTTTAAAGGCTCGGAACTTAAGCCCCAAGGGTCTGTTTTATAATTATTGGACAATTAGTGGACAACAAAATTAAAATAACCTTTCAGAACCATACAGTTGTTGAGCACCCAGTTACTTAATGTTTTACAATCAGGAGAAGCTTAAATTAAAGGAACACTAGAACAATTTTACTTTACTTTTTCTTGTTAAGTTTATTGCAGGAATATTAGCCGGGTTATAGCAACAGCTTCTATAAATCAAAAATCAATCAATTACAACAATAATCAAAATTATCACTTTTCTCTCATCTATTTCTAAATCTAAATCTCTAACTTATCAGGTTTTAGGACAGGGGAGGCTTAGCAAGGCCTTGCAAAACGTCCACTGTCCACCTGCTACGGAGAGAGTGTCTTCAATGGAAAATCCAACTCAGTACAAAGTCCAAGAAATCTTTGATTATTCTCCTCTGGAATTCAGGGAGTCTACGCTCTCCCTGCTGTCAACAATTTGGCCAGCAATGGCCTGCTCTCTGAGACAGTCTCTGTCGCTGTCCTCAGTAGATGTTGCTGATCCGTCAGGGTTGGCTGAACGCAGACTTCAGTAAATCCTAGAGATGTTGTCCAGCTGTCCGTCCCATTCTGCTCTGAGCTCTTCTCCTCCAAACTCTGTCTTTTATCCTATCTGAACCATTACCTCATCTGTCACACACCAACATTCTATGTGTGTGTTTAAATTATGCACACACATTCCCAAAACCCTGAGTCATACATCCTTTCAAACTCTAGGTACTTTTTCCAATCCCCCTTCCTGTGTTCCTTCTGCCTTCGTCATCTAGCCAGATGTCAAGCACTTGCATAGTTACACAACCCAGTGCAGTTAGTATTACTTACCAGATACAATTAATCTTTAATTTACTTATCTTTATCTTATTGATTACAGTTACATTATATAGTAAAAACAATCACTTGTATTTGTCTAATAGACTGTTGTGTTCCGGTGTCCTGATTTGTGAAGCTTTAAAGTCCTGTCCCAGTCCTGATTATGTTGGTTATTGAAGGCAAAGTTCTGGGGTCTCAATCCTACTTGACAATATATCATTTCAGTTTGACTTTAATGGTTGTTCATGAGGTCTGGAGGACAGTGAGTCACGTCATCACCTGAGAAAAAAAACGGACAAAATGGAGCTCATGAGGTGTGTGTTGCCTTTGTTAAGGCTTAACCTTGACAGGATGACAATCAGCCGGTCATGTTCCTGTAGAGGTCACTGAGGTCAATAATGTTGTTAAATGTCAGAGTATGAAGAGACACTGTCTGAGGTTTATCCAACCATGACCAAAGATATGAATCTCACATCTTCCTCTCTCTGACACACACACACACACACACACACACACACTCTGAGGCATTTCTGCTGATTTCCATAGACATGAATTGAAGGTAAATGTTAAACAGTCACGTGGTTCAGTTACATTAGGAGGAGCAACCGAGGGGAACCGAGTGTCATGTTCCTCCAGGACACACTGAACTGCAAAGACACACCTGAAGGTACCACCGCTGCTGCTGCTGCTGCACACAAATATACACACCTTCAATCTATAAAAGATTATTAAACTTATAAGATAAATCGCCCAAATTTCATTCATTTACGTTTTTGCTGCGGGCAGAGCTGTAGCTATCACTGAGGTCATGTCCTCAGTATGTTTAGACTTCCAGTATGTTTAGACTCAGTATACTTATATTAGACTACTTGTAGGCCTCTAACTAGATAGATGGCTATCAAACATGCTTCTGAGTGAAATAATAAGGCTTTGCCTGAATCAAATGGAGTCTATGCCCATTAAAATTGGGAAATATTTGATCAAAGAACTTTCAGTATTTGACACTTATTTCGGTTGGTACTCAAAATGTATTTTTCCACCAGGATTATATTCATGTCAGGACAACAATTTAAATCAGCATTTAGACCTTCATGTAGGACATACATTTTACAGAGTTTAATGTGAGTGTGAATAAATAACATAGTGAAAGCACAAACGATATGAACACTTACAGCAGGGTTGCATTGGCTCATGACCACAGTATTTCTAAAATCCTGGCCTTGGCTGTAGGTACATTAGATTTACTGTACATACTGTGATGGCATATTATGTCGGTTATATTTGTAAGATTAAATCGATGCCCAATGTCAGCTGGGATCCTCCACAACCCTTCAAAACGATCAGCGGGTATAGCTAATGGATGGATGAAGATCAAATCATCCGTCTTGATAAATGAGCTTTGATTGCAAATGTTTTTAGTCAGCAACATCCATTTTACAGTAAGATGTTTCTGGAATTATGTTTTTGTTTATATTTCTTTCATATTGAACGTTCTTATCTAAGTGTTTACTATTAATGGGTTTTTTAATATATTGACAATTGTGTAATGTAAAAGTGTCTCTGGTAATTTTGAACCCACAAAGAGTTCTCACCAACTCTGCAGCTCTACCTCAGCCTTAAAGCCTCTTTAGCTTTTTAGTGTTGGTTATTGTTTGGTTCAGTCTCAGCCTTTCCAGCAGCAGCAGCAGGCAGCTGTTTACACTGCAAAAGCTCTGATAAACCCACTGTACACCACCTGCTTAGCACCAAACAGCAGATAGTTAGAGACCAGCTGGTGAACATGGTGGAGTATTTTTCGCAGGAGCTAGAAGAGAGGGAATATTGGACTTGAACATGTTGCTCTGTGTCTGCTGAAGGCAATCAAGTGTTTGCTAACATGATAACCACAACAACTACTTCATGAAGTGATAATATGTCAGGGTTGTGTTTCCATAAAGAGGGATTTCACACACTGCTTTACTCTGATTACAGCATGGATGTGATTAAGATAACAAACTGTTTACATAACAGTGGTCAAACTGTAATCTCACTAATCGCATCATTAGAGTGTTTGTAATTAATTAATTCACTATAAATCATTTTCTCTGTCTTGATTTTTCTTTGGTGTTCTCAGGGACACTGAACTGATGTCCTAATTTTGGAAAGTCACATTCATCAGATGTGAAAATGACTCTCTTGACTTGTTTGGCTCATGCAGCTGCTCTGTTGTCAGAGGCTTGAGTTGTTCTGTGCAGACGCCAGGAAATAAGAGCCTGGCCGTCAAAGAGCAAGTGAGATAAATAACTGGTAATCATCTGCTGGAGTTTGACTCCTCTGACACTATGGCAGTGTGAAGCAGATTTCCTCTGCTCAGGTCACATACTGTCAGGAGGCAGAAATAGCCTTTCAGCACGGTTTATGATGTCCTGCTAACAGCAAACAGCAGCTTCATCCAAGCTAAAATGACGAGCTACTGAAACTGAAAAGCTTCTTTGTGTACTGTGGATGATGTTCGTGTGTTCCAGTTTGTCTGAGTTAAGACTGAGTTAAAGGGTTAAAGGTTTAATAATATGCCCAGCCCAAACAGGCTTACAAGACACCGTTATTTAGACAAAAATACAATTGAGATATCTTTCTTTCAAATAAAAGCCACTTGTCAAGCTTTTACTCTCCTGTTATTGTCCTGCGCTGTCTGATGGCAAAGTAAAGCGGTGGAAATATTCTAAATATAGCATACACTTAAATAGATATTGATTTTTTGGGTGGGCCTTTTTCAGGTGGCTAAAATACATTTTGCTCCTGCCCCTGTCCACAGCAGTACATCACATAGCTTCCGTGCTTGTATTCCTGCCTGCTTCTTCAAACTAGGGGAGTGCCGACCGCCTTCTACTGTGGGTAATACACTGACTATGGATAAGTACTTTATACAAACCCACTTCAAAAAATTCAAACTAACCCTTTAAGACATACTACATCTAAAAAAAAAAATAGCCCCCCAAATCCCAAAATTTACTGTCAGCTCATTTTTGTTGTTTTGCAACATTTGTTCACAACTTCACAACATGCTTGTACTTTATTTCACACCCCAGAACAGTGTGCACTCACATGGATGTTTGTATGGTATAATGAGTGTACACATTAGTGATGTATGTTCCACATGGATATGGAATGACAACAAGTGACTGTGGAGAAATAAAGAGGCCACTCTCCTTGGGATGGAAACAGCAGGATATTAATCATGTGGAACAGAAAGTAATGGTGCCAGATATTTCAGAAAACTAGAAAGGTCAGCTTCAGATTTGGTAGCAGCTGCTGTTAATGTCAGCCACTCCAACGACACCTCCACAGGTGTTCCTCCAAACCATGCTAATTGTGTTTCCTGACGTGGTATTTGTTTCCCAAAGTTGACAAAATATTATTGGTTTATAATATAAAGATTTTTTTTTCCTCACAGGACTCTGTACTTTCACCTCACTGGATTGGATGAAAACCACAACACAGAGTGGTAGTTCACTGATAGACAAACTCAGGGCCAGGCGCAGTATCAATCAAAAAAGTTCAGTTGATAATACTCTGACAGAGGACAGGCTGTGACTGCTGAACTCAGAGTTCAGACCAAAGACTGTAAATAAAGATGGACGACATGACGGCTCCTCAAAAGTGAAGCCAAAACATCTTGATCACCCTCTGGTGGCTGGCTGCAGTACAGGTCATAAACCCCACCTCGTCCATGTTAGCAGATGGGACATGGACCAAACTGAAAAGTCAAAGTACACGTCAAATACATTGTTCCCAAAGATGGTTTCTGTTATTTTAGGTAGTTCTTATCACGCTGATGTTTGTTCAAGTGTTCATTTTTCTTATAAGTTTGGTTTGAATCAGTTATTTGATGCTTTAAAAAGGGGGTGAGATGTCATTATTGACAACTGTGAGTGTGCTCGTGATTGGTTCAAGCGGGTGTATAGGCGGGAACTCGATACCGCGGCTCCACCGCAGACCACTACTGCGCAGACTCTGGATCCAAATTACGTCACCAGTGCACCATGGCAGCTCTCATATCCGGGATATTTTGGCTTCATTTTTGTACAGTAGTAGGAAGTGGAGACGCATTGTCCATCTTTATATAGTCTATGATTCAGACAGTCAGGAAATTAGCAGGTGAAGACCCACCAATGAGAGGAAGGGTAGCCACTTTTTAAAAGTCTGCTGTGGATTAGAGATAGAAATAAATAACACTGGAATGAGGAGAAACATAGTTTTGTTTATATTACATATACTAGACATTTCTATAGGAATGTCTAATAGAGACAAGTCCAATCGGATTCTTTACCTAAACATTGGTTAAATAAGTATCTGACATTGTGCTGTAGCCTACTAAAATTAGCACACCTTATTTTTTATGAGCCTAAATATTACATTGATAAGCTTACATTTTTATATGAATCTCCTGAAAACTGACATGACGCGATCATCCAAATCATTTGATGCCTCACTCTGTTGGTGTTGTTGGAACTACAGAAACACTCAACTCGCGATTGTGAAAGTGCCGGACAAAAATAAGAAACTACTACCTTAATGTTTTGTACACTGCTCTTGGCTAATAAGAACAAGATTTGTTCGTGTCGAAGGTTAGTGAATCCATGTATTTTGGCAATCAAGGTGTAAGAATACAGAGTCACTTGCATTTGTGTGCCTAAATAATTTTCACATTCACACACTCTAATTGGCACTCGCATGTGGAGCGAAATGTTCATACTGTAGGCTGTGGTAAAGGAGAACAACACTGTAACACAAGCAGGGTGGGATGGACAAAACACATAACAATAAAGAAAGGATTTCAGCATTTCATCAGCTTTATTTTAGCTGATACCGATCCATTCAAATATACCTGGATCAGCCACGATATGGCTTGGGACATCTTTACTGTATATTGTTATTTTCAGAAGTTCAGAAGTTAGGGTGCTCTGAAATGTTTTTGATCAGGATGTCGCCAGGATTTTTAAAAATACTGAGGACATTTGTCAAAGTCCCCAAGCTGCTAGCATAGCTGTAGACTCTTTGTCTTGTTTATCAAAGAACCAGATATCTTCAAACACAGTTGTTCATCTCTGTCCATCATGTCCATCCAAGCCTTGCAATCAGAGTTGTAGTGGTGCGTATACGCAGGTATTTTGCGCATACCCACCTCTGAGGATTTACCATATACCTACCTAAAATAGCTACAGATATGTATCAGTACACACCTTCAGACTACAGGCAATGATGTTACAGTCCTTAATGTACTGTAATTTATGGCATTTACTGTACACATAAGACTTTGGTTTCCTGATTTTAAGCCTGGAGAGAAGCGTCGTTTTAAGGACCAACTCAGAGAACAAATGACTTGCTTGCTTCCGTAACATAACCCCGAGCTTCATAGCTCCCACAACTACAAATATGAAGCAAACAACAAGTAAAAACTGTATGACAATGACACCAACAACAGTTAGGAGCTGGAGGAAGAAGCATCTCCAGAAGGGGACAATGCAACGATGTTGTCAGGCTCACTACTGTTCAACAAAGCAATAAACATTACATTGCCTTGCTAATTAATTTAGATTAATTGAATTTAGTAAATTGAATTAACTAATCTAATCCAAACAAGATAAATCTGCTGTGACTCAAAGTGTTCTAGCTTAAATGCCTCAAACTGTCTGAGTGGAGATATTTCACTGATTACTGAGTCCAGCTGTGATGTGATGACTGAATTATACAAAAGGGTTTTGGCTACGGTAATCAAACAAAATCACATTTTAATAAGGTGTTTGTTGTCCTCCTGAGACCCCTCACAATCCTGCCTTTAATCATTTTGACATTTCTTTGGTGTTATAAATCATGTAACAAGGAAAAACAAAAGGTGCTTTAATTATTTTTATAGAGCATCCTCTGTAACGACCTTCATAGTCACAGTGATGAAGAATTATGCATGTTCACATAGGCTATTTAAAAACTCATGACAATACATCAGGGCTGTTTCAGAAAGCAGGTTTAACAAACTCTGAGCCTAACCCTGAACTCTGAGTTTCCTATCTCAGGGTTCATTATCTCAGAGTTTTTCCTTCCAGAGCAGCTGATCAAAGTTAGTTCAATCAACTCTGAGTATGTTCACTCTGAGTTAAGCGCATGCGTGGTGAATGAAGAAAAAAAAAGCCATCACCAATGGAGCTCCGATTTTATGATTCACCATGGCAACGGGTAAATTAGGAGCAGAGCCTCCAGTTTAATACAGTGGAGCTAGAAATATGAATGTATGCCATTGACATTAAAAAGCAGCAGCAGCAGTGAGAGAGCCTGAGTTTGAATAAGTTAACATTTTAGTTAGCATCGTCCACTCATTCATCATTTACCAGACTTGAACTTCCTTAATGGATGATAAAGTGCTGGAATCAATGTTTATTCAGCTGTAACAGGTGACAGCAACTGAAGATGAAAATAGAGATCAAACAGATAGTTTAGGTTATGGACCTATGATTGTAAACTCATAGTCTGAACCAATAATAATGATTTTGGTGATTTGCAGTTTAAAGGGCATCTAGGTTAAAACCAAGTGTACATTTTATCTATTTTACATTTAAAAATCTTGCTCAACAGCATTTAATGACCATATTTCAACATGTGTACATTCAAACATAGTGTCAGGGGGCATGATCAGGGACTCAAATACAGGACTCGACACACAGGTGTATAGGCAAGATCTTTTACTGGATATAGTTCTGGTTCGGTACATGGGAAGACAGTCAGAAACACAAACAGATGGACCCAAATCAGCAGGCAAAAGGCAAGGTCAAAACACAGGCGAAGGTCGTCATGAGAAGTAGGCACATGGAAGAAAGCTGGAAAGGCTGGCATAATTGGCAACACGATCTGGCGCCGGAGCTGGGGATGAACAGAGGTATATATACACCAGGACCAGGTGTAGGTAATGAGCACAGGATTCTTCAATGATGATGATTAGCGTGGGCAGGAAACCAGACCAGGCAGGAAGTGCGTAAATCTGCAATGATACATGGGGTGAGTAATACAATGTAAAACAGGAAATGTACATAGATGCAACAAGTCAGCTACTGTTCAGGTCCAGACCTGACACATAGTCACTGAAATGCTGTTAAAACACATTAGGACTTTATGCAGCCTATATTAAAAAACTCACTTTAAAACTACATTTAGTCCAGTTTTAGAATAGAAAGTCTTTTCAGCTGCACCACAATCATCCTCACTCAGAAATACTCACATCGTCTCCAACATGATATGCTAACTGTGATAGGAATGTTCCATTAGTGCAACCAATAACAACATTAAAAATGATTATTCATTGATCAGTGTCTTATACGGATTTGTAAATCGCTGCTTTTGTTTCTTTCATACTTTCAGAACAATTTTATTTTGGTAGCTGCAAAAAGAACTTCTGTCACATTAAGAGTCACATAACATGACTTTGGAACATGAACAACACATCTACACTTTTTCTGGACCAGTTTGAAATTGATTTCATGCAGATACATCAAGCAAAATAATAAAATTAAATTACACATTTTATCAGCCTATTTTTGTAGTATTGTCTCTGAACTGCAGAACACTGGATTTGAATTGAAACAGTGACTGTGAACTTCTGACTATAAGTTTCAATTTGAGGGTGTTTTTATCCACATCAGATGAACACTGTATTTTAAGCACTGCCTCCCAATTTCAGGAGACAGGAAGTGATTGAAAGTCAACCTAAACCTGAATAAAACCATAATTTTAATACACTGTTTCACTTTATTTGTAATCAGTGACGGTTCGTTTGTTTTCTGCTTGTTTTGGGGACTTTGTCTTTAATCTGGTCTTCAGCAGGTGAAGCATTGTAACAGCTGGATTGAGGCCATGTGGCTGACTTGTAATAACAACATATTTTTGGTTTGCCATAAAAAATCCATTGGGATCATGGCTGTATGTTTAGGATCATTGTCCAATTTAATTATCAATTTGTAATAATGATACTGACTTCCTGGATTGAATGTCATCGTCTCACCAGTACACGTCCACAGCAACACAGCCCCTTGTGGTTTTTAATGCAGGGTTGATTACGGTCTGAATGCCCGCTGAAGATACATGTGATAAAATATTTGCTAGATGTATTTAGATATGTTCTAGACCTTTAGACTGTGTCCCACAACATTTTTCAGTGAATGGAACATACTCAGGGCAGCAAGGTGGTGCAGTGGCTAGCAATGTTGCCTCACAGCAAGTTCTCCTCATGTCTGTGAGGGTTCTCTCCGGGTACTCTGGCTTCCTCCCACCATCCAAAGACATGCAGGTTAGGTTAATTGATGATTCGAAATTGCCCGTAGGTGGGACTGTGAGTGTGAATGTTTGTCTGTCTCTGTGTGTCAGCCCTGTGATTGACTGGCGACTAGTCCAGGGTGTACCCCGCCTCTCGCCCAGTGTCAGCTGGGACAGGCTCCAGCCCTCCCGCGACCCTCTGAGGATAAGCGGTATAGATAATGGATGGATGGAACACACTCAAGTCCTCATGTGACCTAGTGTAAGAATGAAAATATGGTCACATGCACTGAAGAAGGCTGTAAGAGACTGTCATAAGCTCAGGAAAAATGTGTGTGTGTGTGTGTTTGTTTTTGTTTGTTGTAGGTTTTTTTCTTACATTTAAAGAATTAAGTAATATTTTATGGGGAAAAAGTAATGATATTTTGAGATAATATTATAAAAAATAAATAATATAAAAAAAGAAAAATATTATGAGAAAATATCACTCAAAATATTCAAATTTGTTCTCAAAATATTATGATTATCTTCTCGAAGAATGTTGACTTTATTCTATTGCATTGTAAGGTTTACCATTTCAGCCATGGTAACAAGGGTTTCAATGTTTGGTGTAGTACAGAAATATTACAGAAATATTACATAATAATAAAACAGTTAAAATATACAATAGGTGAAATAGTAAACACAATACATATAAAACAAAAAAGTAAAACAAAACAAAAAAGAGACAAATCAAATTCATTACGCAGAGTTAGTGCAGCATTTCAGTGTGTTAAAGTAAGACATGAAGACAGTTAAATTCTGTTTATATGGAATTTTACTATGATGAGGGTGGCTGTGGCACAGAGGGTAGTGCGGTTGTCCATCAACCCCAGGGTTGGTGGTTTGATCCCGGCTCCTCCTGTCCACATGTCGAAGTGTCCTTGGGCAAGACACTGAACCCTAAGTTGCCCCCGGTGGAGGCCAGCATGACAGCTGTGTCCCCATTGGTGTGTGAATGTGTGTGTGATTGGGTGAATTAGACTACTGTTAGAGCTTAGATTACTGTTACAGCGCTTTGGGAACCGTTTCAACGGTTGAAAAGCGCTATATAAGTCAAAGTCCATTCCATTTACCATGAAATGACTCAAATCTTCATGAGTAAAAAAAATACAAAACTTGCAACAGAAAATTGTTCTGTTGCAACCTGGCATCATAGTTGACCCTCATCTTTGGTGGATTTGGTCACAGAGTCAATAGAGAGTGTGTAATTGTTGGAGTTAAGTGCAAATAATCTGATTAGCCACAATGATTATCATATCAGCTGTTATCAGCATATTAATTTATTATTGCTCCTATTATTATTATTATTATTATTATTATTCACCTAAAGTGTGTGGATCTCAGTAACTGCAAAACCTACGGCAACCAAACTTGACAGGCAGGTTCAAAAACTCACCCACTACTCAGGCAACAAAAACTACACCACCTGACCCCATGATGGGGATAGAACAACAACTTATATAACTATATACTGAGGACATAACCAAATGTGTGATCTAACTCATTTTCCACTTTGATGTTGATTGTTTTTCCTAAAACAAAATGTGGCGCTGAAGCAGAGCTTCAGTTTATATTCACAGCACAGCACACCAAATGTGACATACAGCCTGTCCAGATTAGCATATGAAGTAAGCTGCATCTAAAGAAAAGACGCAACACTGACAGCAATGCATTATTCATGGGTGACACACACCCCTCACCCGCCACCGAAAACAGATCAAGTGCTGCTGTGTTAGATGTCTTTGGTAATGGGTAAAGTCAAGAAGTGGCAGCACTCAAGAGCAAATCATATGACTGAGAGGCACGTTGCCGCATATTAATGATGGTTTTTATTAAGGGAGATATCTTCTCAGTTTCTGTGTGATGGAAGAGCTTTTCAAGTGGTTCTTTCTTTTCTTCTGTTGGGACATGAAGAGCCAAAGGTCTCATTCAGATAATTGCTTCTGTAGCTGTGGCTGAGGGAAACGACAACAAAATAAAAATTATAATAAGAAGAAGACCCTCTTCTGATGGTGACAGCATCTGTTAATGGTATGAAAAATGACCAGTTAAATGGTCTGGTTGAGGTCCATCACAGTGGACTGAAGGAGAGGTCAAACTGTCACCTTCAGTATCTCAGCTGATTCTGTCAGAAATCTCTTTTACTGATTCAAAACATAACACCAGTGGTAGCACAGAAATCTGGGTCCTGCACATATGCAGCCTTTAATACACCCACTGTCACACCTACAAATAACTGAATCAACAAGAATAACATAGTCATCTGTAGCGGTTATTAGGGTAATCAGTAATGAAGTGTTTATGGCACATTTAAGAAACTCTGCACGTTCTGAAATCTCAACATACTGACATTACTGTATGAAGCTTTTACTGTGAGGTTTTACAACATTATAGGACATTATTTAGTTTTTAGGTCTTCATTATACTCTGGACACAAGACAAAGATTGAAAGCCATCGTACTCTGGCCCCTACACTGAGAAAGGACGGCTGCATTACAAAAAAAGGTCACTGGAATCATGCTTTATTTGCATAATTAAGGTGAATTAAGTGCCAGCCCAGTCTGTTTCAATTCAATTTTATTTCTATAGCGCCATATCATAACAAAGTTATCTCAGGGCACTTTTTCATATACAGCAGGTCAAGACCGACTCTGTATATTTACAGAGACCCAACAATTCCCACCAAGAGGAAGCACAAGCAACAGTGGCAAGGAAAAACTCCCTTTTAAC
>LKNJ01007343.1:0-21070 GCA_002120245.1 Maccullochella peelii
GCCACCAGGGCCCCGAGGCTCTGGAACGACCTGCCCGAGGACATAAGGATGTCTGAGTCAGCGTCTTCTTTTAAGTCTTCTAAAAACGTACTTTTATCGGAAAGCATATCCTGATTTTATCTGACTTGTACGTTTTTATTTGTATTTATTTACTCATTATTTTGCCCTTCATGTTCCACTTTGTTCTTTTATGTCATTTTTCTCATTGTGAAGCACTTTGTACTTGTTTTAATAACTGCTCTATAAAATATTATAACAGTTTCAATACAAACATTTTTTGGTAAATAAAAAAAGCAATTTAGGCTGCATTAACTATCTTCCAAAATGTATAGGGTATTGAAAATTAATTGTAAATGACATTTTTTTGGAGACAAGGTTGATGGGAGTGAATACTCACGGCCGACCTGCGAGCTGTCAGTGTAGGGTGACAGTTTTAGCATTGAATCCATTTTCTCTGTGTGGAAAGATGATTTCACATTGGTGATGTCAAGTAAATATTTAAGCTATAGATAATTCATGAGTCAATAGATTGGCAGCAGGGTGTCCAGGTTGTAAAGCCCCTCGAGGCAAATTTGTGATTTGTGATAGTGGGCTGCATAAATAAGATTTACTTGACAGTTGACTTGACTTTAAATCATCACCTTCTCCCAAGAGTGAATAGCTGCAGCACTCAAGTGTTATTAATACCAGTTGCATGTCAACATTGTGGCTTTATGAAAGTTTGCATGACTTTTAGTTGTCACCCACTTTCCTACTTATAAGCAGGTAATCAGAGTCAGGTGTTCCAGTCATCACAACACATTTATTATTCATAACAAAATGAATAATTCAAGCAATCAACACAACATGCACATGAGTAAAAATACACATACAAATACAGTGATTACATGGAAAAAATTGCTGCACAAAAGTGCTGCACAAACCACTGTGAACGTTTTCCGTTTGTTCACACATACATGTGTATGAACTCTCCATTTCCCCCATTGTATATATTACCTAAAAGATGTGTATCAATCATCCATATGTATACTTTTATATGTGTATGTGTGTGTGTGTGTGTGTGTGTGTGTTCTTGTGCAGAGGTCACAGGTTTTCCGAAGGGTTAAGCAGTGTGAAAAGCAGCTTCATTGGATTTTATCCTCTCACTGCTTTCATTAGCCTAGCAAGACAGAGCCCCTGAGGCAAAACCTGTTCCCAGCCAAACTGGAGGTGTGTGCGTGTATGTGTGTGTGTGTGTGTGTGTGTGTGTGTGTGTGTTTGAGACAGAAAGATATACAGATGGAGAGAGACTTAGTACAGAGAGAGTTAGAGATGAATAGATGGCGAGGACAATGAACTTTCATGTTGTGGGCAGGACAACGAGCCATTTGTACAACTAAAGAATATCCATGTGCATTAATGAGAACCTGAGAAATTCTGTTGGATTTTTTTGTATTTTTACATTGAAAAACTCATGACATCATCGGCTGAAACGGGTCACCTCACCTCAAAATACACAAAGGAATTCACCAAATGCATTCCATATCGTTTCAAAGAGTATCTACTGATCATATAATAGAATATTGTATCCCTCTTAGAGCCAATTATTTAAAGCAAAAGAAAGGAAACCACATTTCCTACTGTCTGTATATGCATACAGTATATAACAGGCCTATGCAGAATGCCATATGAAAATAAGGCCTGAAATGAAATTAAAAAAACTCGTCATATACACTATGCTGTCTGGTATCAAATTGGTGTTTGATGTATCTTTGTATCTCTTGGGCACACAGATGATAATATAGAGATTTCAACTGATATTTCAGACTGCATGAAGTGATTTTTGGGACCTAGAGGGCAGAACGACTCTAAAAAGAAATTAACAGACATAAAACCCTGACATACCATTGGCTCAAGTTAGCATGGCAAATGTGATAGCACACAATTGTGTTATGTCAAAAGTTGACTGCATAATGTGCTGATGTAGATTTTCATCACAAAATCTGGCTCAAGGAGATGCTGTGTGTACTAATGATTGTGCTAAGCTACATCATCGAGAAAAAACAAAAACACATGCTCAGTGTAAAAGCAAAGTGGTGAAGCCATGGCCAATCTGTTTGCAAGATTATGATCTGCTCTCATATTTGAATTTCACACTGACCGGAGTTAGATTTTGTGCGGAGAGAGTTGATCTGTGAGTTATAGCCTACAGTTTTAGTGATTAGAGGCATTTTACATGAACTATTCATTAGTTTTGAGTGGGTTTCAAAACTGTGGCTCTGAACCTTTGTTGCAAGAGCACTGGTTCTATGCTAATTTGGTCTCATGGCTGATAAAGCCTTCACAGACTCCAGTGGAGAGATGCTGTCAGACATGATGAAGAGAGTCATTTCTCTTCTGTGGCAGTAAACACCTATATAGGCTTCACCTATAACTGATATCCTTAACATTTCTAGTCATTTAAGACGAACTAACATTAAATATTGACTCTAAAAACAACAACATAGGTGCCTATACAGGACTCTTTAACAGTGGCATCAATGTGCTATTAGTGAAAACCAAAAGGCCGCCGGCCTCCATGTCTTTCCTGTAGGGATTGGCTTCTAATGGCTGATTAGCTCAGACTACCAGCACCGCAAGCATCCAACTAGTGGTTGCAGTCAGTTAGTGTCCCCCATGTCTCCACATCTCTATTTGTCAGACACTAACATAACCATCTTAGAGACATTTGCCCACCCATGGCAACATCAGTTGGTTGGTCAATCCACCACTTTGGTCCAGACTAAACTATCTCAGTATTTACTGAATGGATTGCCATGAAATTTCATGTTCCCCAGAGGGTGAATCCTACTGACTTTTGTGGTGCCCTGACTTCTACCTCTAGGGCCACCATGAGGTTGACATTTTTGATTGAAATGTTTCAACAACTATTGTCTGAATTGTCATGAAATGTGGTTCAGACATTCATGTTCCCTTCAGGATGAATTGTGATCACTTTGGTGATCCCTTAACTTTTCATCTAATGCCATCATGAGGTCAAGATTTCAAATTGCCCAATACTTTGTTTTATGACTATATACTGCAAAACTAATGATATTCCCATCAGCCTCAGCTGTACTGTACTGTAATTAGTGAGTACAGACCCACAGACCCACTAGCACAGCTGTAGAGTCATCTTGTTTTTAATATGCTAGAATGGATGGTCCTGGCAAATATTGAGGGTGTATTTGTGAAGGATTTGAAGATTTCTGACGTTGGTGACTACGACAATATGATTTACCTGATTTGTTTTATTTTTCTACAAATAAAAACCTATGCCCTCAGAAACAATTAAACAATGCTAAAATCAATTGCTTCACTGCAGGTTTAACATGATGATTCATGTGATTATTGTTCCAGCCTGAAAAAAGTTTCCATGTTATTTTAAAGGCAAAATTTGTTGTTCTTTCTCACCTTTACTGGCTACTAACATATAATCAGTGTGGCTGTTGACTATGTAAAACTAACATTTTCATCCTTTGTAACTGAGAGTATGTATGCAACAGTGTGTTTCAGGCAATCACAACCTCAGTCCATTTATGAAAAAGCTCAAATCACCGGGCAGAGATAAGGCCTCAGGTCTTTTTTTCTGTCGAATGTTTCCTATGTGGCCAGTCAGCGCCAAATAAATATGCCCTTATCTGTCTGCTTTGTACTGTGCATTTATACAAAATGTATGTTCATACAAATCACGTTTGACCCGAGGGGAGTAGCTGGCACAAGTCATTATTGCTGCAATTCAGATACACAGTGAAGGAGGAAGGGTGGATCTGTCAGAAAAAAAAAAAACATCACATATGCTTTTTATCTCTGGACGGCAGCATACTGTACTTGTATGTGTGCCCTGCAATACTCCCTTTCACTCCGTCTGACAGTCAGCTTCTCTCTCCCAGTCTTCTCTATTGTGGGCAGACAGATGGGAGCCTTAGTCACCAGAAAGGGGTTCTTTGATCACTGTGAAGCCTGGGTACATTATGAGGGATATGAGTGGTAATGGTGGGGAGGGGGGTAGAGCAGGAGCCTGTCAGATTGGCTGTCTGTTGCTCAGGCTGATCTGAAGGGGAGCTCAGGAAATGATCAAAGCCCAGGTTAAGTCTCTAATAGAGCTGTCTTTTAGGCTGATCTCTCTCCTCCCTCTCCCGGCAAAAGCTCTCAACCCTCCACCCTGCACTCTGAGAGGTGGCACGTCACTTCCAGCACAGCCGTGTCTCATACAGGACGACAGGGCAACACGGCTTTAATATCAACACATATTGACACGCCATATGTTGTTTTCAATAAGTGAAAATGAAAGGGTGCATAAGCTCATTATGTTATATTATGCGTGACAATTAGCAAAAGAAAGCATGTAACATCTCTATGGAAGGGTAATGTACTGTATAAAATTAGAGGGGGTTTCCTTTTGGTATGAGGTTATAAATCATCTGCTGAGATTTTAATTTATGGAACTTCAAAACCATTCAGATTTATCCTCTGGAGATCACAAAGGCATCAATATTGTTCAAATTAAGTGCTTGTCGGATCGAATAGCATCTGAAAGTACCTAAACCCACAATTTTCCGAAGTCAATTTAATTTAGTTGTAATTGTTACTTTCCAAAACCAACAATCTGACAGTCACGGCTATTGAGTTCAGAAACCTGACCCAAACCCGGCAGGTCCCGACAACGGGTCATGTGTCAGGTCGGATTCTAGATGGGGTTTTTTTTTACATAAAGCTTTTGGCTTTTCAGCTTTCAATTATTTTCAAATGTCACCTAATAGGAAAATTATCTCTATGTCTCTTTATCTCTCTGACTCTGCCAATCATCTGCGTTGATGCTTGTCATGTGTTGCAAATAGATGTAATTACACAATGCCCTCTGGGAAACAGGAAAAGAGATGGCATAGCAATGTTTTGCATTAGCCTAGAGAGCTAGTGGTCAGTATGGATGAAATAAGGTAAAAACTTTCAAAAGGGAAGCTTCTTAAAATCGCCAATAATTTGGTGAAGGCCATTGTTTTGTGGAAACTTTAGGACCTGGTTGTGAGGAAAGATAAAAAACCTCCAACCTTCCTCCACAACTCCTACTCTTAAAGGGCCAAATGTCCAAAGTCGGTTCTGGATTATAACTGTCTGGAATGTTTAGCTGGCCAACAGTGGGAAGGCAGAGTTGATCTACTAATTGGTAGAATTTAAATTTTTTTAGATGCTATAGTGTTACATGCTGGTAGTGTGTAACAGTGAATGCAATGTATGTAGCCTATTGCCACAAAACCTGTGGCTTATTGGAACCTGCCTTTAAAGAGTAAGATATAGCACTTAAAGACATTACGTGGGGGATCTTTGAATCCAGAGAAAGATAAACTCATTGTCTTGTACTCCAAAATAGCCAAAATAAATGGCATTAGCTCCTGAACCACAATGATTATGTGTATATACAATGCCTAACCAGACAGGCACCTCTCTTGGGTTATATTTTAAGAAAGCATAAAATCTGACAATTATACACTGTTCTAGCCATGCCGGTTGTGTGGCTCTTATTGCAATATTGGTCGATCAGTCCAGTGAAGGCCAGTAAATTTTGTATTAATTGTCTGTAGAGGATGAATCAAAATGCATTTGGTTATCGCCTGACTTTTCATATAGTATCAGGTCAAAATTTCAATTTGTCCAATATTGGTGTACGGTCAATGACAAATACTTGTCATAATGACTTTCCCATCAACCTCCTCTTTAGTTTCTGTTTAATTTTTATTAGCTAATGTTAGCATGCTAACACATAAAACTAAGATGGTGAACATGGTAAGCATGCTGAGCTGTATGTTGTTAGAATTTAGCTAAAAGCAATGCTATGCCCTAGTACGGTATTTCAGACCAGTAGCATGGCTGTATACTTTTAGTCTTGTTCCATGTGTAAGCAGCTCCCCAAAAAACAACAACATGGAGTTCATCTTCAATCTTATTGTGTCAATAGATCTATGTATGAAAGGGGGACATGGGTGAGTTGTCATACTTGACTTCAAAAAATTCTTGTTTTGTAAGACCAAAAGTCCAAAACCCAAAGATATTCAGTTTATATATGACAAAGAGAAGCAGCAATCCTGCCTTTACGAAAATGGAAACTGAGAATGTGTAACATTTTTTTTCTTGAAAAATGACTGAAACAAGTAATTACAAGTTGTTTGGACGTTGCTACATATATAAAAGGGGATTTCATTTACTTGTTAGCACAGTAAAGTGCCTTGCCACTGCTTGACAACAGCATCCCCCCCACACCTCACATCACAGTTTAGGAAGTCCCACCTGGTTCTCTGCAGCAGACAGCAGAGTGCTAGGTGTTAGGCCTGACCCATGGATGTGTCCACATTGTTAGCTCCCTGTGATGAGCTCCCTGGAGACATAGCCCTGCTCATTAAGCTCGAATGAAGCAAGAGGGTGGACTGGGTGTGACAGGGCTGTGATGAGCACTTGCTTCTCCAGCTCCATGCACTGCTGATGGGTAGTAAGTGGCCAAAGTGGGCCATGTGTGAGACAGCCACGCAAGAATTAATGGACCAACTGAGACACCATTGATCTCAAGTCCAGCTTTCTGTGACCCTGCATCCTCATATGAGCACTTCTGTAGACTTTGGCTGTGCCCTCTGCACCTTCTCTCTGAATAGCTCTGGAACTGATACGACTAGATGTTAGCATGGTCTATGGTGCTTTGTATGGTGCTTTTTGGTAAAAAACATTTTTAGATTGTGAAATTAGCTTGTTATCTGACAGTAAAAGCTAGACTTCTGTTATTCACAGCAAACTCAAGCAAGTGTGGAAAAATCTGGATAATGATTCCTGGAAGTCCTGATGCTTCAATTCAATTATTTTGCAACTGTCAGAATACCTGTCTCTGGAATACACCTGTAATTAGTTTTCTACAACAAACGAGTTATGTCATGTTATTGGATTATGAAGCTAACTAAAACACACTGTTTTCTACACAGCTTGCAAATGCAAAACTCATCACACCACACTCATGAAAGTACAGTGGAATTTTTGGTAAAGAATTGCAGAAAGTCTCAAACTCTTTAAACATGTTTTTTAATCAATAATTCACTGCATGGTGCATATAGAAAGAAACAAAGAATATTACTTGGAAGTGAAGTTTCTTTGAGTGATACTTCAGTTTTTTGAATAAATACAGGCTGTTCTATTTTGTGTTATTAAGTAAAGTATGACAGATTTTAGACCTGAACTTCTGCTGAAAACTGACACTATTACAGGATAAAGACATTTTTCTAAGGTAGTATTTACGAGCATACTCTTTAGATTCGATGGTGTTTGGTGATATTTGGTTAAATGTTTTGTGAACATAAAACCATTTTTACAGTTTCCAAAACAGTTCAATTCATTGGAACTTACAAGAATACATTGTAGAAAGACCAAACACAAGCAAAACATCTTCATCTGCATACATTGCGTTTAAAAAATACGAACAACCAAATAAAGTTGCAAATGTATAAAACACAAGCTAATTGAGAAACACATTTTTCTAATTTGACAAGAAATACACAGCATAGAGACACACTTTTGTTATCATGCAGTGGTTCGAGCTCTCTAAGTCAACGTGCATTTTCCCTTTCTTAATAGTTTCCCTTTCTTAATTTGCAATCACTAGAGAGGTTGTGTTTGCAACACTTGTGGTATGGCATTCCATCTATCCAACACTTTTGTTCAGAGCCAGATGCTGTATTTTGACACATACTGATCACATCGCCATGAATTCTTCTGTGGATATTCATGGTTCCAGAGGATTTCTCCTGTGCTTTCCTCTACTACCGTGCTCTGATCAAAACGCAGATTGGATTTACATTTTCTGAGCACATTCATGCTCCCCAGACGATAAATCCATTGGATTTTAATGACCTCATGGCCTCTCCTCTAGCGCCATCCTAAATTTTACATTTTTCTACCCACTACTGGTAAGGCTTGAAGAAGAAGAACAACACTTTCATATTATGGGTGTGTTCAAGAGCCACTACTGAGGCTGTAAAATACTTGTTAATTTAAAGCCAGGGTTCATTACTTGCAGTTTTATTTATTCTTTTTTTAAGGTCAGGTAATTCAATATTTTGAATATTTATACAAATGTAAATATTTATTTGGAAGAAACAAATCAATGCTACAAAAATATGAGTGAAAATTAGATCATACAGTTGTAATTAATAAGCTAATTTGATTGGTCCTGAGCTGAAGTATATTCAGCAGTTTAAATTGTCTTTCAAATTTGGTCTTCATGTTTCCTCAACTTTCTGTTAGCATATGCATATCCTGAGCTGTCCTCGCCACCAGAGGAATGAATGTTCAGTTACAGCAGAAAAGCAAACAGCTATTTCATGTGTGTGAAAATTAAACCTGGGAGTTTGTACTGAGCTACTCCTTGAAGAAAATTAGTAAAGACCAAAAAGAATGAGCCCAAAGTTGATCCAAATTTGGCAACAAATGAAGCCTTAGCAAAGTTACTCTCCTGCTTTTCCCTGATCAAGCTGCTGATGTTAAAGAATTTATTATATCAAATGTATTTTTCCTTTGCAGAGGAGTTTTCCTTCCATTAAAGTGGAATTAATAGCTTAATTTCTCCTACATGCAGCTATATTTGTTTTGTGGAAAGGTCATGTTTTGTATCAAATTCTGCACTTAACAATTTGTTAGTTTTAGATACCCACAGTAAGAATGAAGGATAATGAGAGTAATTATGCTGGCCTGACAGCATCATGACAATGGGGATGATCCATCAGGTTTAAACAGAAAGAAAACATGCTGAAACTGAAAAATATCTCTCCTTTTCTGTATGTGACAGTGTTAATTGCTTTGTTTTTCTGTTAACAATAATTTATAGTTTGAAACTGCATTACCGGGAAATCATGAAAAAAAGTTTTATCAACTTGAGTACAAACTCAGATTTTATTAAGTTGGAATCACATAATTGATACCCTTTTCTAAAAGTTTAAGATCAATTTGGTGACTTAATGTTGTTATCTTTGCCAATCTTTCCTTGCACTGTTTGCAAATAGTCCATCTCCCACTGAGCAGAGGAGTGAGGCAAAATTATGAGGAAGCTTTCATCAAAGAAACAAAAATATCTGGCCAAATTGCAGCATCTGAACAGCATGCAGTTCAGTCCGACCAGAACAAAGCTTTTCGTGGTAATGATTTAATGTTGGTCTGCATTTTCTGCACGTTCTGGCTGTGAGCAACATAACACACCAAACAGAGCAGAATGCCTCTAGATGGTTGCATGTGGGGGTGATGCTGTACAGTATGTGTTTGTGTTTGTTGGGCGGCTGCATGTGGGGGTGATGCTGTACAGTGTGTGTGTGTGTGTGTTGGGGAGAGGTTATATACGCCTCGTCCCAGTGAAGTCAAGGTGAAGCTTTCATGAATTCCTGTGATTTGCTCACTCTCTCCATGTTATCCAAGCTTGTTTCAGTCATATGCTTAAAATAACCCTGTTTGTCCAGGATGAAGTTGCTGTACCACTTTCTACTGTAGCATCACTGATGTATGAACTTAGGAACTTGATGCATTTTCACCTACTTACACAGGTATAGCATCAACCGTGTGACAGTCTTCTGGAAGATGTATTGGCAGTGCTGTCCAGTATTTTGGGGTACTAAACACTTCCTAAAAACCTGCCATTGTTACTTGGTTTCATACTGATGTAGGTTATTCAGCTATTGTAGTGAAGTACATTTACACGTATTGAAAGCAATTACATACTTATGTAACATAAAATGTTCTGCACTAATTGTCACAGCAATACTGAAAAATTCTGAGGTAAATCATTGGCTTCAATATTCTTTAAAGCTGCATGCAGTTACTTTTGGGCACTTGGGGGCACTGCAACAAGCTGTAACCACAACCATAACAAATTATCATCGTATAAAGTTGTTATGCCAAACGTGTTAGCAAACTTTTTTTTTATTCTTATTAATTAACACACCCAACAGACACGGAACAATATTATCATGTTTACAGCCACCAGGCAAGTGCAATATTCACTCTCCAAAAACACGGCTAAACCTTGTTTGGGCAGCTCTTTAGCTGCTAAATACTCCTTCACCAGCTAGTCGCTAACTTCATCTGTCTGCCGTTTGGTGCTGGGAAGGTAGCAGGTGGGTTTATCAGAGCATTTTTTTGGAAATGATCAATGAGAGTGGTGAGACTGAAACAACACAGTACACTTTGGTAAAGGCTGTAAACCAAACCAATGAACTGAAAGATGCAAAAAAAAAGCTTTGTAGAGCTGAGAAGAATTACACAGTTGGTGATAATTCCTAGAAGTCCTCCGACGCCATACGACCACATAGGTCGTTTGTTCCTAACCTCCTAGATTAGCGCCCCTACCGGTGGCAGGAAACATGACTCCAAAAACGATAAAATAGGTCGTTTGCCAATGACTCCCAAAATGACATATATAGGCGTACCGGACCTTTGTCGTCATGTCAACAATAATAAACAAAACTACTTGGTTAGATTTAGGAAAAGATCATGGTTTGGGTTAAGTTATGTGACTTACATTTCACATGGGACACGAACAGAGGTCTCCTGGGTGAAAGTCCTGTGTTGTTTGACCATCCACTCCAATCCCCTCCTCCCTACACGGACTTTGTCACACTTTACACAACCTCACCGGACTTTCGCCTTTGCTCCCATAATAATTACTACGACCACTAGAGGTTGCCGTACATACAAATATAAATATGGGTCATAATAAGCTGCTGCACAGACGACCTTGATGGACATATTTTTGGAGAGGAAAGTCTCGATAATTCTCTGTGGATTTGTCATTACTAGTGACCACTTTCACATTACATGTAGTAATCTGACCTATTGTTAATATAGAAATATTGATTCGAGCAACTTTTATAAAACACTTATCAGTACATTTCAGGGCCACCTTGGCAAGTAATCACTCANGAAACATCAATACATACAAATATAAATATGGGTCATAATAAGCTGCTGCACAGACGACCTTGATGGACATATTTTTGGAGAGGAAAGTCTCGATAATTCTCTGTGGATTTGTCATTACTAGTGACCACTTTCACATTACATGTAGTAATCTGACCTATTGTTAATATAGAAATATTGATTCGAGCAACTTTTATAAAACACTTATCAGTACATTTCAGGGCCACCTTGGCAAGTAATCACTCAAGACAAACTTTAGACTGAATCTTTATGAAATTTCTAGCATCATAGCAAACAGAGTGAATTACTGTGTCATCTTGTGTTATTTCAGCATACATGACTTAGAAGATTTGTTGTTCAAGAAAAATTTACTCCTTTTATTACTTTCTGTTTCATTAGACCACCTACTGGGTGTTCAAGAACATTTTAGACTTTTTTCAGCTTGCAAGTCTTTGCAGTTTGTAGTTATGAACACATTACAAATGAACAAATTAGGTAACTATTAGTTAATTCTTAGCCTGTCATTTACAGGGTTACAGTAATATAGTATATTGTGGCATTAAGTATGTGAAGTACTGAAAAGTAACACATCTAGCCTGCATACATTTAAGGTAGATAACCCATATGTTTTTTCCAAAAAGGTTTGCTGTTTTAAAATGAACTTGACAATGTGCAAATATGCAGAAGAACAATTAACTATTTACAATTAGAATAACTGAAAGAACACAAAGCCCCTATATGTAGAATTGTTATGTGATTGCAGCTTCTTTCAGATACTTCTGATGGCATACGTTTTCATCTTTAAGACAAATTTAACAATATCCTTTGAAAATTGGGGCAGCCAAGGGTGTATATTTACTGTCACAAAGTACAGTCAGGGGTGCAAAACTTACACATCACAGCAATTTTTCAATGTTGCTTTGTATTTACTAAGAATATGGATATAAATGAGCCTAGCCGCAGTTCATCTAATTTGCACAAAGCACAGCTAAATAAGACCTGATGCAGGGCGCTGTGTTGCGCATGTCTGGAATGTAATAGAGCACAAAACAAAGTGTTTTCCTCCATTTTACCAGCAGAAAACCCTGGTGTGGTCCATTACTAAATAAGGACCAGCGCAATACCACAGCACACCTTCAGAGGTCTAGTGGAGTCCATGCCTCGACGGGTCATGGCTGTTTTGGCGGCAAAAGGGGGACCTACACAATATTAGGCAGGTGGTCATAATGTTATGGCTGATTGCTGTATATATTTAATAAAATAAAAAAAAATCCCCTCTAGTCTATTACTGCTTCAAACTTGGGTCCTCTACCAGAGGCCTGAGAGCAAGAGGGTCGTGCGTAGTATCTTAGCTGTTCCTAGGACTGCGCTTTTCTGGACAGAGATCTCGGATGTTGTTCCTGGAATCTGCTGGAGCCACTCTCCCAGTTGGGGGTCACAGCCTCGAGTGTTCCTATTACCACAGGGACCACTGTTGCCTTCACTTTCCACATCTTTTCTCGCTCTTCTTTCAGCACTTGGTATTTCTCGAGCTTCTCATGTTCCTTCTTCCTGATGTTGCAGTCGCTTGGGATTGCTACATCTATCACTACTACATCACTGCCCTCTTCTGCTTTTTTTGTCCACCACTACTATGTCCGGTTGGTTCCCCATCACCAGTTTGTCAGTCTGTATCTGGAAGTCCCACAGGATCTTAGCTTGGTCATTCTCAACCATCTTCGGAGGTGTGTCCCATTTTGACCTTGGGAGCTCATACTCGGCACAGATGTTTCTGTACACTATGCCAGCACTTGGTTATGGCGTTCCATGTACGCCCTGCCTGCTAGCATCTTACACCCCGCTGTTAAGTGTTGGATTGTCTCAGGGGCATTTTTTCACAGTCTGCACCTTGGGTCCTGCCTGGTGTGGTAGACCCTGGCCTCTATTGATCTTGTGCTCAGAGCCTGATCCTGTGCTGCCATGATTAGTGCCTCTGTGCTGTCTTTCAGTCCAGCCTTTTCCAGCCACTGGTAGGATTTCTCGATATCAGCCACTTCTTCTATCTGCCGGTGGTACATACCATGCAGGGGTTTGTCCTCCCATGATGGCTCCACCTGCTCTTCTTCCTCATCGGGCTTCTGCTGCCTGAGATATTCACTAAGCAACTCATCACTTGGGGCCATCTTCCTGATGTACTCATGGATCTTAGTTGTTTCTTCCTGGATAGTGGCCCTGACGCTCACTAGTCCTCGGCCTCCTTCCTTCCGCTTAGTGTACAGTCTCAGGGTGCTGGACTAGGGTGAAATTCTCCATGCATTGTGAAGAGCTTCCTTGTCTTTATATCGGTGGCCTCTATCTCCTCTTTTGGCCAGCTTATTATGCCAGCGGGGTATCTGATGATGAGCAGGGCGTAGGTGTTGATAGCTCAGACCTTGTTCTTCCCATTCAGCTGACTTCTCAGGACTTGCCTTACTCTGTGGAGGTATTTGGCTGTGCCTGATTTTCTTGCGGCCTCTTCATGGTTCCCATTTGCTTGTGGGATCCCAAGGTACTTGTCGCTGTCCTCACCATCTGCTATGTTGCCTTCTGGTAGTCTAATCCCTTCAGTTCTGACTACCTTCCCTCTCTTGGATATTATCCGACCACACGTATCTAGTCCAAATGACATTCCAGTGTTGTTGCTGTAGATCCTGGTGGTGTGGATCAGTGAGTCAGTGTCTCGCTCATTCCTGGCATACAGCTTGATGTCATCCATGTAGAGGAGGTGGCTGATGGTTGCTCCATTATGTAGCCAGTATCCGTAGCCACTCTTTGTGATGATCTGGCTGAGAGGGTTGAGACCTATGCAGAACAGCAGCGGGGACAGAGCATCTCCTTGGTATATGCCACACTTGATGGTGACTTGTGCAATTGGCTTGCAGTTGGCCTATAGGGTCATTTTCCACAGCCCCATTGAGTTTCTAGATGAAGGTTCTGTTGATGTTGTACAGTTCCAAGAATCCATGTGTGAGGCATCGAGTCGTAGGCTTTCTTGTAGTCAATCCAGGTGGTGCACAGATTGGTGTGTCTGGTCTTACAGTCTCTGGTCTTACAGTCTATCTACCAGCAGCTGGTGCTTTGCACCTCTGGTGTTCTTACCAATTCCTTTCTGGGCCCCGTTCATGTACTGAGCCATGTGCCTAGTCATGTTAGCAGCTATGATTCCTGACAGGAGCTTCCATGTTGTGCAGAGGCAGGTTATTGGCCGAATGCTCCTTTCTGGGCATCCTTCAGGATCAGAACTGTTCGGCCTTCAGTTAATCACTCAGAGTGGGTCACATATGATGAAAAAAAGGGTTAATGGTAGTAATCTGTAACTGGCACATAAGTGCAAAACGTGCAAGTATTTATCAAGTCTAATGGCTTCTGGAATAAAACATACTATTTGTTTATGTGTGGTCTAAATGACATTCAGCTTAAAGTAGTCATGAAAGACATTTATGTGGTCATAGATTATCTGATATGCCTTTTTGAGGATGTGTATTAAGCTGTACAAGAGATTTCTGTGTTTTGGCCATCATTTTGGAGTTGAGGTTAACGACACCTTGCTATCAGTTCTTGTCCTTTTGACAATGGATGTAAACCAGAAAATAACTGGAAAAGTTAAAAGACTTTCAATAAAAGAGGTATAAAAATATTATCTGATCTACTCTACTACCAAATGAGTTTAGTTTACAGAGGCAGCCGCTAACATTGGCTTATTATTACTGACTGGGTATGTATAATAGTCAAATCCTACAGAACAAAAATCCAACCTTGTCAGCTACACCTGCAGTGCCAGCTGTTGGGATCAGGCCAGGTTCTCATTCTCTCAGTCAGCTGCTCGGTGGCTAATTTGCAGATTTTTGGGAAGAGTAAAATCTGTCCCTCCTCACTGAGGAGACACAGCCACTGACCTCAGGCATAATGAGATGGGAGCTCTTGATTAAGTTCCTCTCTGATTTGAGAGTATAATTGAACATGTTGCAGATAGCACATTTGTGCTATCGACAAGCTACTCTGTGAGGGCACGATGGTAATTCATCCCCGGCCTGCTCAGGACTCTCACTCATTACAGTAGGAGAAATCAGGGCACTTTGTATTGATTATTCAGCACTTAAATAGGAGAATAAGAAAATCACACTGCCAAACTGATCATCATATAATATAATCTATAATCAGTTTCTGGGGTTTATCATTGGCAGCTGGGAATATGCAAAGACAGACTCTGCCCTACAGCATTGTTTTTATTCTAATTCCACTTCAGATACTTGCTCATATTTTGACAGCTATGATATTGTACGTAGACAAAATACTGAAAACTCAAAATACTATCAAGGACTTATCAAGCAAAGCAAATATTGTCTCTGTGCATTCCCGTGTTGATTCAGGCTCTATGACAAGTGGAAACTAACTAAAGTGATTTGAAAAATCCAATGAAATTGTCAACTGATTTGATACATCTTTATCATTCTTTAAAAAAGATATTTGATAAGAGAATAAGAGAAGATAAGAGAATCATTTCCTATCAATTATAAACATTTCTACTTGAGCAAATGCCTTATTTCCCATGAATCTCAGAAGAAAATATCGTTAATAGACTAATAAATGATCAGTCAAAAGGTACAATTTATAAGATACATAAATACAAACAGTATAACCTACAGTGAATGAAAGGATGATAAAAGAGACTCAGATGTCCAGTTTTCATCTTTGTCCCATTGTAATTAGGCCAACTAAGCAGCTACTGCATCCTAACATATAGTAGCTGCTTATTTGGCCTGAGGAGTCCTACGGTGGCATGCGGTGGCCCGACGTGCTGCTGCACCCTGCTTACCCGGGACTTGATGGATCGGTATGGGCGACGGACTACAGCACGGGCTGCACGGCATAGAGGCAATATGGCATGAAATATTATTTTCTAGTTCCATTTATTGTCATTTTGAAGTTATTTTAAGGATTTTGGGTCAAATAACATGACGCTGTGGGTTGGTTTTCCTTCTGTTCTCCCCAATTTTTTGAGTCACCGGCCACCACTGGTCCTGCTGATAGGTGCGTCAGATCAGAAATCGCTTACATGTGTCGTACAAGAGGGCATGGACAAATACATGTTTTGTCATTTAATTTAGGGGACAGACAGTAGTGGCTTTGAGTGAAATGTCTTGAAAACTATTGGATATTGCTTAATGACCCAAAACCTGGTAAACTGCTGACATTCCCATCTTATTCCAATTGTTTAGTGATAATTAGCTCATTTAAGCATGCTAACAAGCTAAAATTAATGCAAGTTAACATTGCCATTGTAAGCATATTAGCATGTTTACATTAGCATTTAGCTCAAAGTCCAACAATTCTTACTAAGTATGCGCACAAAGAGCTGTTGCAGACGTTTAGTCTTGTTAATATCTTATCATATAATTTCTAGTTCTTACACCACTCATTTCCAAAATGCCTCTGCAGGGATATAATATAGGACAAAATCTAAGTTATGACTGTATCAGACACGCTGCTCAAACCACAGAGAAACAAAATTTGTCAAGAGTGATTTTCTGAAGGCAGTGCATATCAGTACAGCTTTGAAGTGGCATGCTGATATGAGCATGTTAAAGTGTCGACATGTTAATGTGAGAGAGTTTCAAGTGTGAAAAGATAAAAGGCTGCTGAAATGATCCAAAGCATTTACCAAACACTGGTTGTGAAATAACCCTCTATGGATCCCTCAATCTTCCAGGGAATGCAGCGTCAGTGGAGTTTGTAAAATGAACATGAAATCATAAGTGCAGATAATGTGTTGTGGGTTCTAATGAGAACATTCTGTTACTCCTCTGTGAAAGGATTGTGACAATAACATGAACTGGGCCCACAGTTTTCACCCATTTAACAAAAGGATAAAATGTATGCAAAACAGAAGATCTTTGTCTAAGGTTAGATTTAAAGTCATTAAATGTAATATTCTGCCTCTGCAACTGAATGGACTCAACACCTGTACAAGTAGCAGCACAGCCTATGAATATGTGCCTTGTCTGCCTTGTCTTAAGCGGCTGACCTTGGAAGATATTTACTAAAGATTAGCAGCCCTTTTTAGGAGCTAAACAGTCAAATTGTGCTTGTCCATTTTACCAAAGGACCGCACCAAGGTTTTTTTACGCAGGTAAAATGAAAGAAAAGCAGCTCCACTGAAAATAGCATGCAATATTTCCTGTGTAGAGGCGCAAAATATGGGAGGAGGAAATGTAAATGTATACGAATAGCTTTATGGTTTTATCACTGCAGACTGACTACTGCAGCAGAGGAAACTATGTCTGAAATTTAACTGGGAAAAGCAGATGTAACATCTGCTGCAATGTAACTTTCTCATTGGTATGATGCATGGATCGTGTGTCATTGCGCTGTTGTTAAGCAGAACACCTGTTTACTGAAACTTGCCCCATACTTTCTGGCATCAGGACAACGTCCGGTATCGATGCTCTCATCCTCTTTCTCACAAAAGCAACCCTGGTTACGTAAGTCTTCTGGCATGTTCAGAACCTTTCTCTTTTCAGTGTTTGTGTGCTCGACTATACTACACTGATCATCAGTGCTTCATTTTTTCTTATGATTAAACTTAACACTTAAGATTGTAAAATAAACACATGTAGGTTATGAATTGATTATTCAAATAACACAATTTCCTCCAACAAAACCTGCCGACAGATAACATGAGGGTTCATGTCATCTGTCAGCAGGTTTTCATTATATGTGCAGAGCGACTGGCATACGCCACTAATAGTGGCACTGCAAAAAGATCAAATGTTCACCAAATCATTAAGAATCATCCTCTGGGGACCATATAACACACTCCCTTCACAAATTCATAAAATACATTCAAACCCTGACAAACACCACAGCAACTCCCTTAAGCCCCTCCCCCTGCGAGTTCCGCCTGCCCTTGTTAGACCCTGCGGCCACTGACACTCCCAGCCCCCTCACAGCTCTATCTCTCCGCATGTCTTAAGTGGGTTTTCAGACATTTTAATGCCTAGATATAACATCTGACGCTCACGCAAAGGCCAAGAAGGTGGTTAAAAGATATTTACTGCTAGCTTAGCCTAGCAAGGAGGCAGTAGAGGTGAAGAGTGACAGAAAAGAGGATATGAATGAGAGTCAGGTGGGATGATTTGCCCCAGACATTGTAAAACGAATCAACACTGTCGCATTTGAAGGTACAGTACATCTATCCATCCACCAACTCAACCTCCACTCCAACAACTTATTTCCACAGTGCTATTTAACTGTCTGTGCCACCTGTTTCTAGTAATTTTACACTCATATAATTCTTTTTTGGTGAGGAAACACATTTCTCTCCTTTATAATGCACACAGCATGTTACACATTATGGTCTTTAATCGAATTTCAGTATCTGCAACATATACATATACATAGGCATGCTATACAAATAACAGGACCACTGAGAGTTACTTCATGGTGAAGGGAGATTTAGTGTTGTGATGTGGTCAATATATTTTATTTCCATCAGTCTGTACTGAGCAGGAATATGAAATCCTAGTACGGAACACATATGCAGACTTGGTCATACACCCGTCCAAGCCCATCCTTTGATAGGCCTGGCCATCCTCCACTGTAGCATGCACACAGGATATCCATCCATCAAAGGACAAATGAAAGGTGGACAAAGCGTGTGTTAAAGATGTGTGCATGCTGAGATAACATTAAAAATGCACTAAAGGTCTCTCAGTTGAAAAATCACTCATTTCCAAATTGTATCACAATCTTGTAATGCTGCTCGACGGACTGCATGCAATCATGTTATTACCTGGACGATTTGTCAGTATCAGTGAGCAGAGTTAATGACTTATGTGATGTACAGTGGAGGTCTCCCAGTTCTTCCTCCAGCCCACACCATGAATATCTGTCTCATTGTCCAGCTCTGCTTTGTCTCTGCTTTCACCTTCTCTGTCTCTCTTTATTTCATGCCAATATTTGATCCCCTTTTCAATTCAATTCAATTCAGTTTTATTTATATAGCGCCATATCATAACAAAGTTATCTCAGGGCACTTTGTCATAAAGAGCAGGTCTAGGCCGACTCCTTATGTGTACAGAGACCCAACAATTCCACCAAGAGCAAGCACAAGCTACAGTGGCAAGGAAAAACTCCCTTTTAACAGGAAGAAACCTTGAGCAGAACCAGGCTCTGGGTGGGCGGTCATCTGCCTCGACCGGTTGGGTTGAGAGAGAGGGGAGGGAGAGAGAGAGAGGGAGAGAGCATGAGGAAAGTGAACATGTAGCAGCACAGCACGGTTCAGTTCTACATACAGATGTAAAGCAGTAGTAGTGGAAATAGTATTAATGTTAATACAAATAAAAGTAATAACAATGTGATAGTAATAATAATAATAATAAGTTATTCCAAAGATAGCAACAACAGCAGCAACTGCCGAGCAGCAACACGGGGGCAGTAGATGGCCCGCATCACAGATCCAGGCTCCGCAACCACCGATCACAGCTCCGCAACTCCGCAACCCCAGATCACGACTCTGTAGCTCCGCAACCCCAGATCCAGATTCCATAGCACCGCAACCCCCGGTCCGTACCCCGCAGCTCTGCAACCGCAGGTCGAGACTCTGTAGCTCCGCGACCTCAGATCCAGACTCCGTAGCTCCGCAACCACCAATCCAGATTCCATACCACCGCAACCCCCGGTCCATACCCCACAGCTCTGCAACCGCAGGTCGAGACTCCGCAGCTCGGGAGGTAGAAAACACTCGGAGAAAGCAATAGAAGGAAAGAGAGAAAGAGGAGAGAGAGCAGCAGAAGGATAGATAGAAATAGGAGAGAAGGGAAGCAGTTGAGTTAGTAACAGGCATTAATGTGATAAGAGTACGTACAGATGGAGAGGGAGAGGAGGAGAGAGGAGCTCAGTGCATCGTAGGAAGTCTCCCGACAGTCTAGGCCTATAGCAGCATAACTAAGGGCCTGTCTAGGCCTATAGCAGCATAACTAAGGGGTGGCTCAGGGCGCACCTGAGTCAGCCCTACTATAAGCTTTATCAAAGAAGATAGTCTTAAGCCTACTCTTAAATGTGAGGAGGGTATCTGCCTCCCGTACACAAACGGGAAGCTGGTAACTTCAGTTTTGTCTGAGTTTAACATCAGAAAGTTGTTGGCCTTCAAGTTTTTTATGTCCTTGAGGCATGCTTGAAGTTTAACTAAATGATTAGTTTCATCCAGCTTGATTGATAAATATAATTGGGTGTCACCTGCATAACAGTGAAAATTTATGGAGTGTTTCCTAATAATGTTGCCTAAAGGAAGCATATATAAGGTGAATAGATTGGTCCAAGCACAGAACCTTGTGGAACTCTGTGACTAACTTTGGTGTGCATAGAGGATTCGTCATTAACATGTACAAACTGATATTGATCTGATAAATAGGACTTAAACCAGCTTAGTGCGATGCCTTTAATGCCAATTAAATGTTCTAGTCTCTGTAATAGAATGTGATGGTCAATGGTATCGAATGCAGCACTAAGATCTAACAGAACAAATACAGAGACAAGTCCTTTGTCTGATGCAATTAAGATAAAACCGACTCAATAAAAGTGTGATAAAATAAGGTCATCATGGTTTTGTCAATATGTAATTTGGACAATTTCCTTAGACAGAACAGACGCTGGTGCCCTTTTTTGCACAGAGATTCACAATTTTCTTCAAATGACAGTTTTGAGTCAATAATTGTCCCCAGGTACTTGTAGGATTGCACACATTCCACTGTTTGACCCTTAATAGAAATAACGTCATGTGTGTGGGCTTGTCTTCTCAAATCAATTATCATGTCTTAAGTTTAATTGAAGGTAAGACTCCTCACACCACTTGACAAAGTTGTCAATGATCGGGCCGTAGCCAGTCTCATTTTCCTGAAGCAGACTAACAACAACAGAATCATCTGCATACTTCAGAATGATCCTGTTTGCCCACCTACTCTAGCACATATTTGTGTAGAGGATAAATACCAGGAGCGAGAGCACACATCCTTGTGGAGAGCCCGTAGAGGAGTGAGCTTGGTCAGACAGAATACCATTTACTCTCACTCTTTGTGTTCTGTTAGTTAAAAAATCT
>LKNJ01007344.1:0-12886 GCA_002120245.1 Maccullochella peelii
GTGTGTGTGTGTGTGTGTATATATGTATATATATCTCTCTCTCTCTCATCGTGTTTATCGTGACATTAATAAAATCCAACATACTATCAAAAAGGAAAGCTCAGGTTTGGATGGGATCATGGTTAATGTTATTGGTATGCAGGCTTTTATCTTTTCTGCTGGAACTCACACGGCTAGTTAATCAGTATCTGACATCTAATGAGAGTTTGAAATGTTATGGGCCACATGTGTATTTTAGCAGCTCTTACCTATGAAAGCGTACAGTAGGAGTGGGCAATATGTATTGAATCCTTTATCATGGTGTATCTAATTTTATATCAGAATATCAGTATCTTTTATGATATAGTACATTTTCTGGAAAAAATCTGTTGAGACAAATTTTATGGATAATATTACCGGATAGCAAATATCATATGAAAATCCAGTGTTGCCATTACCCACAATGACCTAATAATCCCAGAGATATTAAATTATTTGACTGACTGAAAATTTTACAATATAATTAATTGTCTGAAGTTAATCAAGAAAATATGCAAAATGTCTGCTTTTTCCTGGTTTCTATCATTGTAAATTGTATATTTTGGAGTGTTTGTCCAACAAAACAAGGCATCACTTTGGCTGTGGGAACTTCTGATTTTTCACCATTTTCTGACCTTTTTATCTGTTAAACCATTAATCAATTAATGGAAAAAATAATCTACAAATTACTCAATAATTAATAAAAAAATATTGTTATTTGGAACATAATTTTACAGCCCTAGACAATTTTGCCTTTTTTCAGTGAGACCTTGTATTTGTGATATTAAACTTTGTGTTTTCTAACTGGTTTAAAGGACAAACACCAACCAGTGGTGTCCAAAATAGCAGAGAAAGAGTGCAGGGTGTTAGGTGTTTCCATTTGAAGATTGATCAGACTGTTTATCTTCTTGACAACAGGAAGCTCTTCTTCGACCCCGTTCTCGACTCCACGGCAGCCGCTACCCCCGCCCCTGTCCTTGCCCCCCTTCTCAGGGACACAGTCCTCCTACCGCAGCCCACAGACCTCCAGACGGCAGGTAAGATCATCCATAATACGGTCAAAGGCTGTCACAATCTTGGGACACAGGATTGGTCAGAGGGTAATACAGGAGCGCTGCATCGTTAAGCTTCTGTTTGCTGCTAGCTCTGGTACACGTGCTCATGTTTACACTCCATATATCACCTGTCAAATGTAGAAAGTTGATTGCTTTCCTCCAAAAACCACCCAACGCCCTCAATCAGAGCAGCGACTGCCCTCCATGTTTTTTAAAGGCGTGGAGAGGAAGCGCATGGACAGACAGCAGGCTGGCAGACAGTCGGGTCAAGCTTCAGGGATTACAAGACATGCCCCCCGTCCTCGTCCCGCCACCTCTTTGTAGACACTCCCCAGGCCTGGTTGCCATGGAGATGCCGTCTCTCCCTTTTCTATTATTGGGTCAGCCACACAAGGGAGGGCTCTGGGTGTTTTTCTGCACCCCTGGGGTCTGTGCGAGGATTTGTCTCTGCGTTACACTCTCTCCGACCCAGACAGACGAAAATCTGGAAAACATGGGAGACCCGCCATTTTAGAAAAAACTACAAATACAATAACAGTAACAATGCAGCAATTTGATCCCAAAAGCAACACTTTAATTTTTTGACTCTCTCTGAAGTGAGGTCAGAGGTCAGGGATTCAGCAAGGTGGACGATCTTCTGAAGGGGCTCAAATCTGGACTTTGATTGAATGACAGACTCCTCCTAAGTCAGAGTTTCACCCAAGAAATTGTTCAGCCGTGGCTGTGAGCCACCCAGGTCTTGACTCATCTCGTCTCATGATCGGTTTAGTTAGTAGATGCCTAAAAAACAGCCACACTCATTGTAAGTATATGGCATTTGCTGTGTAAAAAAGAACCTCTGCGCTTTTTCTCTGAAGGTTAATGTTTAATTTAATACAAAGTGTGTACATTTTTATTATGTTAGCAGAGGTGGTTTTTGTCTTGGCTCGTCTCTGCTATAAAACAATACGGGAAATCCTGTAACTACACCCCAATCCTGCCCTTCTGCCTACATGGGGAATTCATTATTGTGGAATTTGAGATTTTTAGTCTGTCAAGACACTCCGTAGCACTATAACAATCAGGGAATGTGTCTTTAACTTGCAAGTTTTCCAATGTGCCACATTTCCTGAACACACCCTTTCTTAAAGGGTCAGTTCAAAATTCATCGGTGGATTTAGCAGTAGTAGTCGTAGCAGTAGTAGTTTTGGGCAGCGCTAACAAAATTCCATTTACCTCCATTGTTCCTCCAAAAGTTTAAGAGGCAATTATCTCAGAACTTTGTTCATGCAAATAGTTTTGGTTTTATGTGCCAGACACCACTAGGAGTGATACAATATATGCTTTTGATAATTTGGGTGAACTGACAAGAAGATTTTCACAAGTTGAGAACCACATGTGCATAACAAGGTATCCCATATAGATGCTAGATACTTTTGCAGAGCAGCAAGTCAGACTTAAAGGAGTAGTTTGACATTTTGGGAAATGAGTCCGTTCAATATGAAATTACAGCCAGCAGCTGGTTAGCTTAGCACAATGACTGGAAACAGGGGAACAGCTGGCCTAGCTAATTCAGATGTTATATCTCATTTTATTAATCCGTATTTAAACCAAAGTGTAATTAGTGAGCTTTAGAGGTTCTGGTAGGCAGATTTTGTTACCTTTGGGCAGAGCTGCTCTATCTGTTTCCCACTGTTTTCAGTCTTTATGCTAAGCTAACCTGCTGCTGGCTGTAATTTCATTTTGTGTACAGACAAACAAACTCCCTGCAAGAAAGAAGAAAAAAGCATATTTCCCAAAATGTCGGAAATATTCCTTAAAGCTGGGGTAGGCAAAATCTGTGCAACCTATGCAAAACCTTCCACCTCTCTCTGCTGCCTCGTATCACTCTGCTCCACCAAACCCACAACTTCGACGGCAGCAGAAGGAGTCGGTTACCCTGCGAGACCTTATCCCTCGTAGTGCTCACTATCCACGCTGTGAGCCTCACCGAGACCGCGGTCCCTCCCGCCGTAACTTGTCTTTTCAAAGACGCCCCTCCAGCGCTTCGCGGCCGCAGAGCAGAGCACCCCAGGCTTCAGAGGCAGCTGCAACGCCGTCCAGCAGCGTTATTCCCCACTGTTTGTCATCACGCCTCTTTGCCTCGTCGATATGAGGCCATGGCATCGAACATAATGAGCCCGAAGCTCCGTGTGGAGCGTGGATGTGTTGCTTTGGACTATACGCCGCTGTAGTCAAAGGAGGAAATTCTTCACAGGTTGCAGGATTTTCAGCAGGATTTTCTGCCATTGAATCAGGCTTTCAGAGTCTGAAGGGATGTGCGCGCGCATCTGCATTTGTAGCTCAGCCAATATGAACATGCGTCTCTGTGAAATAACTTATGATTGGTCAAAGTCTCCCGTCACGGGATGGATTTTCTGAAGCCTGAAAACAGCCAAGAGGAGGGGCAGTAGTAGAGGTTTTCTCTCAGACCACTTGAATTACAATATGCTGGACGGATATTATGGAATTTTTGCCCAGTGACGCCAAAAAAATACTGCCTACCCCAACTTTTAAAGTACTGTAGAAATTGAGCAAACTGTTTGGTCTCTTCTCTTTGCAGAACTCCACCTGTGAACTCAACTCTTCCTGTGGTGGGAAGGACCCTCTGTGGAGCCCCTCCTCGTTGTGTGGCATGGCCACGCCCCCTTCCTCCAGGGGCATGTCGCCCAACTTGGAACTCTCCTGCAGTGCCTCACACCTTCCCAGCCGCTTCCACTGCACATCAGGTCGACATTTAAATTGTTTTCAACTCTGAGTTTTACGTTGAAACTGAGTTTTAATGCTCTGGAGTTTTCTTTTCTGCTAACTGCTGATTGTTTTAACCTGAGCAGGAGGGAAAGGAACACCTGCCTCCAGCACTCCAGCCACCTCTTCCCCACCTCCCACCCTATCAGATGACTTCCCCATAATCTCCTTACCAGCCAACACAGTCCAGTCCAGTCCACCAAGAAAGGTATGCGCTCTCCCCTCCATTTTAACGTTTTCTGATCAGCGATGTCGTATACGACATCAAATGATGTTGCATACAACAAACTAAATATCTCCGGAACGCTGCATGCTAGAGACTTCCGTCCATTAGCTATCCCATGATGAGTCTGTCGACCAATCAGAGGCTTTGTTTCTGACTGTGTGTCTGACCCCACTCGCTCAACGTTACCTTGGAGAGGGCACACACAGAGGACCACAAAAACTCACAGCGCCACCCCGAGGCGCTCAGTAGAAATTCTTTTTTCAGTTGTGTGGTGTCACAGTTGTGGTCCCTCCTGCCAAGGCACTGTATCACAAGCTGATACAAGCAGGAGGGCCTCGTGTGGATGCAAGACCTGTGCACACTGTAGGCAGGTCAATCAGTCTACCCCCTGGAAGTGTAAGGAGTGTGATGTGGCCCTCTGTCTCATTGCAGACAGGAACTGCTTTTAGGCATGGCATAACTCAGTTTTTGGGAGAAAAATGGATGGAAAAACCGTAGAATTTTTTTTTATAGTTTTTGATGTGTGTTAGTTAGAATAATTATTTCTTTTCCCCCTGGTTGCCAAGACTTGGGAGAACACTTTTCAAGAGCCAAAAATCTTGTTCGTTATTGTTCTTTGTGTGATTTGAATACATTTCTGTGAGATTCAATTTCCGTTTTGTTTTTTTCTTTTGTCTTTTTGGTCATTTAACTATTTATACATTCATGTGACATCACTGCAGCATGCATATTCTGATAGTTCAGGTTGTCCTGAAAAAAATATGTATATAACTTGATTGTGCACTACAGGGTTGAGGTTATACAGGCATTATTACACAAGAAGACCAGGCGGACCAAAAATGATGGGATAAAATGGCTTAGGGGGTTAAAAACACTCCTTGTTTACAAATTTCCCCATCAGTGAGTTCATGATAAGCAGTTTTCTATTTGTGGAATTAATTTATACTTTCATTACAAGACAAAAATCCCAAACAGAATTTTTCAGTAACTTTTTTTAGCATGACAGAATTGCAAAAGGCTGATGGGTGGATTGTGGTTATTCATCACCAGTATGCCGTTTTTCTGAATGTCATGATAGCGTAATTGTTCAGGATCCTGGTCCTTGTATGTTGCGTGATCAGGAACACCCAAACAAATATGACAAATATGTCAGCCAATTTAAATTCTCTAACTTCTCTCATCTTGAAAACTCATTTCCTTGACAGCAGGAGGCAAACTGATTTATCAAACGTGGTTTAAGTCTGTGTGTTTGCACTCAGAAGTAAAGCAACAGGAGAAAAGAGCTGTAATCATTATAGTCATATTATTGGTTCTCAGCAGGAGTCTGATTTGTTTGGCTTCTTGTCTCATAAATGTTGTTTATTCTTGTATATAAATGTTAAAATCATAATGGATTCTCCCTGTATCTGTCAGTCATCCAAGGGCTGTTAGCTTGTGGTGTTGTATTGGTTTTCATAAAAAAACAGTGACCTACATTCCAATAGGTAAAGAATAAGAGTCTCTAATCAGCCTGCCCTGCATGTTTTTAATCCCACATTACAGCATGAAGAATGTCTAAATGTTCTCAGAAACAGAAAGAGCTGGATCAAACCACTGATTTGTTTTTCCCAAATCAATTCATGATATAATAAAACAATTAACTGTGTGATTTTCCAGGATCGCCGACAAGGAGAAAGCAGTAAGCCAGTACTGGTGAGACAGGAACCAGTCAAAGATACAGAGAGGAGTGCAGAAGTAGCCACAAACAGAGGTTAGTCATCATGATGAGTCTCATTGAAATGATTTATCATCATTAAAAAACGTAATGGTCTTCACAGGTTCTGAATTTTGGATCAGATCTGAAATGAACCTGTAAAAAAAAAAAAAAACACGGTTCATTTTTAATCCAGAGAGAACACCAACACTGGCAGCAGCATGATGAGCCACCAGTGTACTCGCAGCCATGGTTACAAAGGGCAGGTGTTTAACATATTGACAGACAGACCTGAGACCTGCTGCAATACAACAGGATCCTACCTGGACTCACTTAGACTGAATGCAATTTCAACTCAGTCCCACCTCTATTTGGGATGCCAAATAATAATATATAATAATAATAATTTGGATTATCAGTTTTAATCTAAATGAGGTGCAAACTTCTAACCATCTTTTTCAAAAATAACCATATAATAGGTATATTTTCAGTTTTGGCTTTTTGGAAAAGTTATTCTTGATACACACATTTCCTCATCAGATGCAGGAACTGCCGAGAACGTCTCTATGACTTTGACAGAGCTGTCGGTCTTCATGAAGAAACAGGAGCTGGAGCTCCAGCTGAGAACGGAGAAAGAGAGGGAAGAGGGTGAGTATCGTAGAACCAGATCCGGACGGTGTGTGACTCGACATGGAAAACACAGACACATTGTTGGGTATCTTCAAGAAAAACAATCCGCCAAAAACAAATTATTCTGTACATGACATAACCCTCAGTCAGTACGGTATTTTGTTTTGACTGAACCAAAAGGTTTTGAATCGGATCTCATCTTTAAGCTAAATGAGCCTGAGCTCATAGACTTTGACTAAATATCCAGGATGCTAACACATCCCTGTTTTATGTTTGGCTAGCTCTTCACTGTTATTGGTTTAAATCCCACTTGAGCCACCAAAAATTAAATGTACCTACAGTACTGGGAACCTCTTTGGATACAAGCATCTGCCAGATAGCTCAAGCTCTGCTGCTAAAGCTAGCCGCTGAGACTTAAACATTTCCGTTCTCTTTGGTGGAAAAACAGAAGCCCAGAAAACTCAGTTGTTCTTTGTGGGACAGCAGGAACTTGGCACTTGCTGTGACTGCAGAAATATTTAAGCGTAGACATTCAGAACATACAGCACCTGCCGGTTTAACTCCACCACAATCCTCCATATGTTGTTTCTGCTGCAGCTGCCATCACAGAGGAGCTGCTGAAGATCACTGAGGATAAGCAGGAGCTGTTGGGCCTGAGGGGCTTCGACTCCCCTTTCTATCACACCACTGAGACTCTGACTGGCTGTCAGGCCAAAGACAAGACCCTGTCCAACACCCAGCCTGGAGGCCCCGTCCGGGACACCCACCACGTTGTATCCACGCCAGACAAAGCAGAGAACACTGCAAGTACCAGTGGTGTCGGGTGCGAAAGAGGAGGAGCAGGAGGAGAAAGCAGGAGCTCAGCTCTCGGCCTCGAGCAGTCCTGGTCCTTTCAGTCAGGTTTCACCCCCATCGATCACCACCTGCACCGGAGCCCCTCTGCCCCGGACGAGGAGGTTGGCAAGTTTGGGATGTTCTCGCCGAGCCCGGGCAGCAAGACCCCGGCCCCGGTGCCCTACGAGTCGTTTTTCGATCTGGTTCTGCCCAGGGCGGCCTCGCTCTTCGTGGGCCAGAAGACATCAGAGGCGGTCCACAAGGCGGCGATGGAGAGGCTGTCGCAGTGGGAGGAGGGGCTGGAGGACGGGGAGGAGGAAGGGGTAGTGTCTGCTTCACCACTGGAGGTGCTGGATCGCCTTGTTCAGCAGGGGAGCGACGTCCATGATAAAGTGCTCAAGAGGTAAGGAGCTAGCTTCAAATCTGCACAGTTTGGCTTTTATTCTAGATATTATTTTATTATTTTATTGTTCTCATTATTATTATTTTTGAAGGGATTTCATGCCCATTTCCAGCATTCTGACTTTTGCACGTGAATATCATATTCGGTTTGTTCATATGCCAAACAGTAGGGTTGGGCGATATTTTAAAATTTTCCAACCTCCTCCGCTTGTAGCTTTCTAATGAACAAACAGTGGTGTGGGGGAACATAACTATGCTATTAAATGATCAGGCTGCACAACTGCACACACAGTTTTTGGTCTAATTCTCAAATATGATTTATGAATTGACATGACAGCACTAATCAATTGGGCAGCAACCACTAAAGCCGGCTTAATTGTCATTTAGTCACTGCCCTGTTTTGTGAAACACTTGTCGGAAATCAGCGCAACAAGAACGTGCATAATATGGCCCAACTACAACTGCCAGTTTCTATTTGCGCACGCTTTGAACTGTGCTTTACCGCTAAATTATTTACTGAGTTGAATTGTTGAGGAGACAGACTGTTAAATTAGCAAAATAAAATGACAAAAATTGCCCCCAAAAAACAACCGATAGCCGATATATTCGTCCAATCGCCCAACACTACCATACAGTTTTCCAAAATTCTTCTAGGTGTGGCATGTTTGATACAAACTGCCGTAAATGCCTCTTAAATGCATTGTGTGCCACCACTTTACATGACAGGTGTATTTCTCAACTCTGGGTGATCCTGCAAAATTTGATTGCATGTCAGCCATAGGCTGCGCTATTGGAACACAATGAAATTCAATTGCTCGAACACTCAGGTCAGCTGACTCACTTTTAAGCCCTGGAAAGGTTTTAGGTATTTTTCAAAACCAGTGATGTGTGAAACTCATGTTGATCATACTGAGGAAACTCAGGAGTGTGTTTTGAAGTGCTGTCCACTGTGCAGAGCCTGCCTGTGTTGTTTCCAGTCTATTACTGCAGCCAAAAGGAAACACCCAGTTAAGAACAAGTATGACATTGTTCAGAATCTGCCACCCCCTTTCTTTCTCTACATGCACGCACACACGCACACACACACAGACACACACACACACACACACACACACACACACACACACACACACACACACACAGACAGAGCCAGTAATACAACAGCAGAGACAGTGTCAGCAAAGTTAGCGCTGGACACAGAAAAATCTGGCGTCGCTCATTTCAGTCAACCGTCGCCCCCACATTTTATTGTCTTCGTCAGTGCTAAACAGCAGAAACAAAGACCAAAGGTTTTTGTATGGATTAAACAAATAAGATGTAACTTGTTAATTAGTGAGCTTTAGAGGTACTGCTAAGTGAATTTTGTTACCTGTGGACAGAGCTAGGCTAGCTGTTTCCCCCTTTATGCCAAGCTAACAGTCTCCTGGTTGTGTCTATATATATCTTTATGTTTACTGTACATACATGAGATTATAACATGCGGTCCGTATCACCATAGTATCAGGTGTGTGTTAACCTGTGCTTTCCACACCTTTCACCCACGTAGAGTGAACGTGGCTCAGTGGTTAACACTGTTACCTCACAGCAAGAAGCTGGGTTTGAATCCCAGTTGGGGCAGGACCTTTCTGTGTGGAGTTGGCATGTTCTCCCAGTGTGCTCCGGTTTCCCCCACCGTCAAAGCATTAGCTTAATTCTTGTCAGTGCCCTTGACCAAGGCTAGGCCAAGGCACTGGCTTAGAAGTGGAGTTGGTCCCCACAGAGAATGAATTTCCCCACGAAGATAAAGGATAGCTTAACTTAATGTAGTATTGTTCAGTCTGGGCTGTCTGTGGCTGACCTCACAGAAACACTGCTGTGTTTCCATACGAATTTCTTGCAGTAGTGGTGGTAAACAGGGAAAATATGGTTTATGATATGGTTTGTTTTAGATTACTAACATCTAACTAACATCAATGTGTGAACTGGTGAATTTGGCTGCAAACACATTAATACCGAAAATGTCATTATTATTTTTTCCTGTCACACTTCTAAAACACTTATTTTTACACATAATTAAATGGTTATTGGTACTGTTTCTGTTTTCTCCTCTAAAAATGATCATGTCATAACCATCCTGACTGACATGAGTTACTTAAGAGCAGCTTATGAGAGAAACATCCCATCCCATTTTAAAAATGTTTTTTTACTCTCTCCTTTTACAGACTACCTTTGCCAAGTAAGTCAGCTGACTGGACACACTTTGGAGGTAAAACACTTGCACCGCAACACATTCGTACACTGATTAAAAAAAGCTATTATAAAGACTGCAGATAGAGCATTATGTAGGCATTATTAGTGATTTGTCACGAGCTCTGAGACACAAACAGCATGTTAAAATGTTACCCAGCCAGATGGGGGAATTTGTTCAACTGAGGTTTATCAAAACACACACAAGTTCCCACAGTCATGCAGAACCTGATCAACTCAGAAATCCCAACGTTGACCATTTAGAGATATCTCCACCCTTTATTTACCTCCCTGTATGCACTCAGTCAACCAGAGCAAGGATCTAATTTTCTCCAGCTGCAGTTCACAACAAAATAAAAACACTGTGTTTTTGTTAAAACTCTCTGCCAACTTGTATTGGAATTGAATCTTCTGCCTGGTTGACTGATAGGAGTCATGTCATTTCAATTGCATCTGAAACAAAACTCTTGTGGCTGACTGACGTAAACTCTCTGGAGGACGGTTAAGGTCTTGGATGAAATTCTCAAGAGAATTTTTCTATAAATGATCTTTGACTGCCCTTTTCCCCTCCGTACATCTTAACAAGTGAAGCTCTGTGTCCAGAGTTATGTCGGCAAATTGTAGGGATTGAAGAGTACTACATTTTTCACATTTTGTATTTTGCTGTGTGTTGTTTGGAAATGTTTCTTTTGCAGATACCAAACAATACTTTTTTCAATATCATCTGTTTCATTTAAAACCCTTTTTTTCATTTAATAGTAGAAGCAAAAGTTCTCAAAAGTTTAATGTCTAAAGAACTTTGCCTAAATAAAATTGTCTAAAATTGTCAATTTTTGAATTTATATCAGGAGCTATCTGATCAAAGAATGAAACAACAAGATGTTCTGTTGCCAACTTTCTATACTTGACCATTTTCTATATTTGGTGCTTCAGTCACATTTTCTTTTAGGTTGAGGCTTGATGCCCAGCGGAGGTCTATACTCTTTTAAATACGTTGTATTGTTTGTAGTTTCGTGTCAGTGTGAGTGACTGATCAGTAAATGTTCCTTTTGTAAAGTTCAAAAACGCATCACTATGGTGAAATCACAGCTGTTACCTGTGCCGTTCTGGTGTTTCCACACTTAAATAATAATCCAGCTCCTTTCTAGCAGTGTGTGTGTGTGTCTGTGTGTGTGTGTCAGGTATGTGACCGTGTTAATTACATGATTATTACCGTGGCCTCCCCAGGCTCAGCTCCGTTAGACGAGCTCCACACGCTGCGCAGCCAGCTGCTCCTGTTGCACAACCAGCTGCTGTACGAGCGCTACAAGAGGGAGCAGCACGCCGTCCGCAACCGCCGCCTTCTCCGACGCATCATCAACGCCACTGCATTGGAGGAGCAGAACAACGCCATGGCAAGTTTGCATGTGCTCATTATCACAGATTAGCCCTGTTAAAGCACTTTTAAGTGCTAAAAACAAAAACAGTATTTGATTAACAAAAGCGCAGTGTAGATTTGTTTACTGAGATGCAGCACCACAGGACAATTTAAGGTCTATCCTTACAGGCTCACAGGTTTGATCCCTCAACAAAACCAGCGTGCCCATTTTGAACACAATATGAGGAGAAAACAAATAAAATTCTTATAGATATCCTATGATCCCTGAGGCATTTGTAGCATTTCATAACTCCAGCTGTCAAATCAGTCGAGTATCATCTGCTGCACAGAGAAACTGTAACTGAAGCTGTTCTGCAGACAGTGACCCAGACAGAAAGGTTTACACAAGTGATATAAACAAAGGAAGTGGAACCACAAACACATTCATCAGCTGAAAGAATGATTAATTCTGCTAATCTTTAAAAAAGGTTGCACAGTGTTGGAGTTTTGTGGACAAAAATGTCCGCGTGTGTCCATCCACAGACAACCAGCTGAAGTTCTGAGAGAAAAAATGGCATAAACTGCCTTAAAACATCTATTCTTTCAACCAGGCGTTTAGAAACTCCTGTACACTTTGTACTTAACATGTGCATCTGTGTGTCTGTGTGTGTGTGTGTTTGTGTCTGTGCAGAAGGACCAGCTGAACCTGCAGAGCGTGGACATCTTGTCTCTGAGGGAGAGTCTGCAGGTGGAGCAGCAGCGGTACAGGCAGCTGTGGGATGACCGGGAGACAGTGGTGACCAGGCTGCACAGTCAGATCAGACAGCTGCAGCAAGGACGAGACGACTACTACACCAAGAACCAGGAGCTCCAGGTACACACACACACACACACACACACACACACACACACACACACACACACACACACACACACACACACACATACACATACACACACACACGATTTATCTACAGCCACACAAAGGTATACACCACTGTATATGTTTTATACAATTCCAATAACAATACAATGATAATAATACAGTACACATATGTGTCCACTGTAGTCACCTTTATAAGATATAATACGATTCTTTTGAATCTGGTTCTGTTTTGTGTGTCCAGAGCAAGCTGCAGGAATATCAGAAGAGGATGGATGAACTGGAGGCGGAGCTTCAGGGGGCCAACAACAAAGTCTGCCACACTGGTCACCTCCTCAACCAGATGACTATCAAGGTACAGAAATACCTGAGCCACGGTCTGATTAAACAAATGACTTTCTCAGTTTGGGGTTGGTGACAGAATATCAGGCATGGAACACGTAACATTACTGGCTTCATCTCTCTGTTTAAGCAATTTTTAAAGGCAATTTTATTTGTTATAGCGCCTTTTAAAAAAAAAAAAGAAGAGGCAATTCAAAATGCTTTACATAAGGCAAAGAAAAGCATTACAGCATCATTAAAAAACTAATAAAAAGCAGAATCAATTAAAATAGATTAGATGTCAAGGCAGATGACCACCCACCGAGAGCCTGGTTCTGGTTCTGCTCGAGGTGTCTGCCTGTTAGAAGGGACTTCTGTTATGCTTTCAATTCAGTTTTATTTCTATAGCGCCATATCATAACAAAGTTATCTCAGGGCACTTTTTCATATACAGCAGGTCTAGGCTGACTCTTTA
>LKNJ01007345.1:0-16784 GCA_002120245.1 Maccullochella peelii
CATTTTTTATTTATGTGAATCCTTGAGCACATTTAGATATAAAAAATACCTAGCTTTGTAAATTACCAAAAAAATGTTGTTTTTTATTTTAATCTAACCATTTGGCAGTACCACTGCCCACTTGTTGAGAATGGCTGTCTTAGAGCATCAACCACATGGCATCATCATCAACATCAGCTCTGTGTATTTGTTGCCTTGGATGTTGATTCTTACTATTCAGATACGACATTGTTGTGACACATTTGTTGGTTTGTCAGTGAATATACAGTAAGTAGCATTACATTCCCAAATAAAAAGCTACAGAATCAGTGAATACATACTTGCTCTGAGGCATTCATTTACTTTTTGCATTTGTTTCAAGATGGCAAATTAATTCTTGAAATAACTGATCGCATTTTTTGTATAAAGTCCATTAACTTTTAGCCTGAGGCCAGAAGCACCAAACCCAAATGTAATCATCAACTGCTGCTGCCAATTTAAATTAGAGACGGTGCTGTTAATCAAACTGTGTGCAATAATACACCTAAAACAGATCAACAGGGTCCAGCTCCGCCCAATTCAATTTAATGTTGAACCAAAAAATGCCACCCTTTTATAACATGGTGGTTCTTCAAAAACATCAAAACATTTGTTAGAGTGTGTGATAGCTCTGTAAAGCCGTTTAGTCGAAGAAGCTAAAGACATCACTTCCATTGACAGGCCTCATAAATCAAGAGTTGCCATGTCTGTTTTTTTTTTTTGTCTACCATATGCTTTCACTTTTTCACATTCTAATGCTTGGGGTTTCCAAGTGCAGAAACTTTTTTTTTTTTTTTTTTTTTTTTTTTTTAAATCACTTGTGGTAGTATTGCATATATTCACTCCAATTCTGTCCCCATCTACCTCTGGCTCCATCTCTTTCATGCCCTTCTCTCCTCTCTCTCATGTTCCTCTTTCACAAGCATCTTCAATGGAAGTTTTCTGCCACTGTGTGAGACACATCTGCATTGCAGTGCCGAGGGGAAAGCAGCGGCTGGAGAAGAAGAGATGTGTATGAATGGCTTGAGACAGAGATGCAAAAAGAGAGAATGGGAATAAGAAAGTCTGACCTGTCATTTACCAAAATAATGGATGCATGAGTGACAGGAAAACATCACTTCACGCATCATTTGGTATATTACACCACTGTTGTTTTATATTTATTTCTTTGCCTTTGATGGAAAAACATGCCCATTTAAATGTCCAAATATCTAATACAAACACAACCATTTGCACCTCAAAGTGCTGTCACAGGGAAATCACAGAGAGGGTCATCCACCCCCACCTCCCTCCGAGCCTCTGAGCCTCCCTGTTATTAATGGCGTCATCATTTTTCCTCTGCTCACTCTATTTCCCTTCTGATAGTGGGGCCTGCTTCATCGTGTTCTGCCATGTTTCTGTAATTGCTCCAACAGCCTGCCTTATGCTGAGCATATAGTTTTTGTGTGTGTGTGTGTGTGTGTGTGTGTGTGTGTGTGTGTGTGTGTGTGTGTGTGTGTGTGTGTGTGTGTGTGTTACTCTGTCCCCCCACCAGGGCCGGCTGTGAGTTTGTGGGGCAGAACCAAGCCGCGGGCGAGCTCCACACGGAGCGAAATGACAGCCTCCAGGCCACCACTGGTTGATGACCGTGAAAACACTTGCGGTTAACGTAAAGTGAGCGACCGGCTGTCACAGTGAGGCACCGTGCTTATGTGCAGCCCTGACAACAGCACAACAAGCCCCTCTACAACTAGACTCCGCAGTGCTGCAACAAACAACAAAGGGACAGCCCTACAATTCATAACAGCAGTCACTTCAGACATCTGAAGAACATTGCAAAGAGGGAGAGGAGCAAGAGACAACCACTACCATTTGTCACAGTCTTCGGGAATAAATGGTTTTTCTTTGCTTAAATTCTGGTGGACAGGAGAGAAAGCCGAGGGTGGTTGTTGAACGCAGACAGGGAAGTGAGCGTGCAGGAGAGAATGCCTAGACTGTCACAGATGCCAGCCAAGGTCAGATAAAGTGAGGAGTAAGTGCTTAGAGAGCTACGGGAGCAGAGGCCAGCTCTGTGGAGGAGGTGTGAAGGAGTGAGTGACCAAGCGTGAGCGCCGCCACCTCTACCCATCATTAAATGAAGCCACTTAAAGGAAAAAAGCGCTTCGCTCAAAAAGGTCAATACATGGCACTTTTGCAAAGCCCTGATGGTTTTATTTAGCCATCTGGAGAATGGTTTTGTCTTTGATGGAGACACAAAAAGTTGTGAATATGTGTCTGAAGACGCTTTGTTCAGAACCCTTTTACTCAGAAGCTGAATTGCTTTATCTATCGGATACCCACCAGCAAACAGGTTCCTAACGTTAAACTGAGAAGGAATAAATTATGTGCCACCATCATGTAGTAAGGAGGGATGATTACAGAGCTGCTTTTATCATCAATTTTAACCTCTCTGTGGTTAAATGAGACTTCTTTTACCCCCTGCCCTCTTGCATTTCTTTCTTGCATCCTCTCGCTCCAACTCTGAACACACACACATGCGTGCACACACACAAACACAGTTTATTATGCAGTAACATTACCAGATCCCCTTAGGCAGCTGTGCATCTCTGTATGACTGATGAGGGTAATTTCTCCCAAACAACAGAATGATCACTTTGGTGGTGAGCGCTACAGACCCTCCCCTCCTCCCCCTGTCTTCCCTCTCTCCCGTTTTCTTTTTAGCTTACAAAAAAGGCAAGAAAAAAAAAGAAGATATTTGTTACTACGTCTCCTGCAGTGTCTGGAACAGCTCTGGAGATAAATGGCTCTCCCACCCCATACATACGAATAAAAAATAAAGTGAATCATTCCATGGATCCAATGAATCAATTGACTCTTCAATGATGATTCCAATTCTGATAATAAAAGACATTCAAATCCAGTTTCCACTTTGTTGGAGTTGGAGCTGGAGGTGTGGAGGGTTTTCCTTATTTTTTCCTTGATTACCATAGGGATCCAATATAATACACATGCCACTGTGAATTAGCCTCACAGTAAGGACTGGGCAGAGCCACAGTGAGTTTATACTGTCTGTGTACAACTGTGCACCATGGGATATACTGAGCAGAGAGTAGTTAGGACTTGTCTGCCTCTCTCTCTTGGCCTCATAGGTTCAGCCTCAGTGGGCTGTCTTTACCTATTCTCCCATCTGTCAGTCACACACAAAAACAAATCCACCTGTCGACCGGGAGACTGGGCTGAACAGGGCGATGCTACAGCTGTCTGGGCCTGACTTGGTGCAGAAGGGAGCGAGCCAGCGCCCTCCACTGGTGATGGAAAGCCCATTAAGATGCTTATTACCCCACCTGTCAGTCCCATCTCCTCACCTGCACAGATACGCCAGCTTAATGAACACAGTCACGATTAATACAGCACCTTGAACATGGAAGTCATGCCTCTATACTTTTTGTGGTCCTTGTGTCCTTGATCACAAGGGCTTTCCAGCCTTGTTATAACAATATAACAATCCAAGCGTTAAGAGACAGGCATTCTTACCGCGCCACTTGATTGCCTCAACAATGAAGCTATTAATGCTGCATTATGTAAATTGTAATGGTCACAAACATCTAATAGGATAAAGACTAAGTACAGTGCAATTTAATGCTGCTGACTTTCAGTGGCTCTTTGAAGGATGTTTTCAATTATAACGGAGCTAATTTAATTCATTGTTTCGTAGCTGAAAATGCATTTTTAAAGGTTGACTGAGTCTCCATTTCAGAACTCAGGTTTAATCAGTCATGTACATTGAACACTGGAACGTCCTCTAAAGAGATTGACAAAGTTGCCGGGGATCTGCGTTCTAGGTTTTAAAGGGACACAGTAGCCCTGCCCTTCTCTTCTCTTTTTCCTCAGATGGCAGGTTCAGTTGAGGAAGGGAGGGTGTTCATCTATAAGATGAAAAGACCTGCGCCTTTAAGAGGGCTGTCTCCCCTTTCCCTCATGCTCCCCCTCAACCACACAGACACTCCTCCTGTGAGCATTTGTGAGGCAGCTCCTGTCCCTTATGTCTCTTTGTGGGGAACAGAATAGACTTCCCAGTGCATCACTGGAGACAAGACAGAGCTCTAGGGAGGACACCCCTGGTGCAGACCTCCATGCAACCCTGGCCTCAACCACTGTGGATGCCCAGATGAGCACAAGGAGAGGAGACGCAGATCTACTTAAGCTGGTGTAAAACATCCAGAGGTCCAAAACAGGAGGTGGAACTTAACAGCTGGACAACCCAAGAGGTCAATTTTAAGTTGAATGCGACATGATCAGCAGATCAAAATCAACAACGCTGGACTGGATCGCTAAGAAAAAGGTGGAGTCTTAATTTGAGTTTTCAGTTTCTCTTTAGAAAAGTTTTGTTAACGAAGAATCAACAAAGTACTCCATATATTTTGCAGCTATTAAGGATAAAAGCACCATATGAAATACATACAAAGTAAAGAGGATCATTTATTTTATTTTATTTTTTTATCCATCTCCAGAGCACTTTCCAAACAGTCATTTGTGGTATGAAATTGAGATGCTCTTTAAAGAACATCTTGAATGGTCCCGACAGTGCTCTTAATTCACCAGCCAGGCGTTTATCTTATTTCTCCAGCTCTTTCTGGGAGGGAGCATTAAAGACTTAATTGATAGTGTTCTTGTGGAGCGGGTAATATTTCTTATATGAAGTCTTGAAACTTTACAGCTGTTGACTGGAGGGAGAGAAAAGTGCCACATACAAAAGAAAATAATGTTGAGCTGTTTTTCATGTGGGAAAAGTGTGTGTCTGGACTAATACTGCGGTGGAGCATTGAGGACAGAAGAAATGTTCACAGGGTGTGGAGTGGTCAGTGGCCAGGACCAGTACCTTACCAGAGACGCTGTCAGGCCCCACCCAGGACTAGATGGGAACAGACTGATCCAAATGGAGAATGGGGTAACCCCGGGGACCTGCTCTGTCTACCAGGATCAAACTTACGGGAATGCTGGCCAGCCAGCAGTGGTGAACAATGCTTCCAGCCCGCTGAAGCCAACACCACTACCGGTCCCTCCCCCTGCACTCAAACTAGGGCAGGAAGGGTTCAAGAAAGTCTGCCGAACTGAGGAGGACAGCCCCTGTCCCTTTCCAGGACTGGCCTCTGGTGTGCTGGAGATGCGGGTGAAGGAGGGAAGTAAGATCCGCAACTTAATGGGATTTGCCATGGCACGGATGCAGGGAGAGAAGGGTGTAAGTGGGGGAAGTGTGAGTGCTGGTGGGCTCAGGCAGGTGGTCTTCACTGGGTCAGGCCGTGCGGTCACTAAGACCATCACCTGTGCGGAGATCATGAAACGAAAAGTGGGCTCTCTGCACCAGCTGACCAAACTGCGGTACAAGGTGGTGAAAGAGGTGTGGGAGAGTACTGAAGGGGGGACATCTGAAATGACGGTGCACAGGACTGTGCCCTCCATCAGCATCCTTCTCTCCAAAGACCCACTGGATCCCCAGGAACCAGGCTATCAGCCTCCTGAGACTCTCAGTGCATTGTGGGAGGAGAGAGAGGGGGTCGAATCTGCCTCGCAGACAGCATGCAAGAGACCTCTTGGACCTTTGCCATACAGCAGTTTCTCTCACTGTAAGAGAGTGTGTTTGGGGGAAGGAGTCTCAGTCCACCCTCCTCACTGACTGGCTGAACCGGTGTCAAACTGTGGAGAGGATTGAATCAGAGGAGTTCATTTGGCGCTGCCCTCCACTCAAGCACAATGCTGAGACAATCAGAACACTCACTCAGACAGAACAGTGCTTTCTCAGAAGAACTGAGTACCAATTCCAGCCTCCAGAGGTCAGTTTGACTGGGACCTAAAAGCTTGCCTCTGTACATACAACATTTAAGGGATGTGTTTCTCGGCACGTCCAACATGGTCTCTCCACATCCACAGAACTGTGATGATGTGTGCTACCGTGCTATAAAATCTTTGACAGATTCACATCCCATTTCACACCGACAAAAGAAAAAGCCATGAATTGCACAGGTTCCAGATTCCTGCTTGCAGTAAACTATCTACAGCCTGTGGACAAAATAATTTATTATCATCATGTTACAATCATCTTTGTTCCTCCATGCTCTTAAGTGTGTCTTTAATAACACACAAAGTAGACCCAAGAACATAAAATAAAAAAAAGCTTAAAGCCATGGATGGTATGACAGGTGCAAAACATACCAATTTTATTTGTCTGATTATTAACTCTCATGACAACAAAATTAAATAAATTGTTTTTTCCAATGGAAATTTTGTTTCATATTTCATCTTTCTTACTTGCAATCATTGAATTTGCAAAGCTCTGATTGAACAGAAAATCAGTGTGCTGATCTTTTGATAAGAATAACGGCAGTGAAATTTGTCTGTAGAAAAAGCTGATTTAATGACAAAGCTGTTGATAAGGCGCAGCTCCTAAACCAACCCAGTCTGACAGATATGCCTAGGGCAGAAATACAGGCACAGATTATCATTAAGATAACAACATAACATCACACAACACGGTGGAGAAAATGATTAAAACTAGGCTTGACAGAGCTTCACACTACACTGTTCCTGCAAAATATGAAACCAATGCAGCACGCTATACTACTTCCCCTTTCAGCCAATAGGCCAACCCACCCACAATATCTATTGTATAGTACAGTCTACCTCCACTATATTCTATCATTTCTCAATCAAAACAATATGCTGAACGATGTGGTCTAAAAAGAGCCAGGTTTTCACAGTAACACCATGCACTTGTAGTTGACTGACATAATAAATGAAATGGCTGCAGACTTTCTCCAGTTTTTTCACACCATTTAGATACCATTTTAGTTGCAGAGGTACCTCTGAGTAATTGCTGAAGCTTAACTGGATGCTGCAGACATCTATAGCAATTGGATCAAAATTCAACTCTGAGCAGAATGCACAGCGGTAAAAAAAAAAAAAGCTGGGAGCGAACGCAGTGAATTTTATGGATTAGATGTAGATTTCTACATATATTTCTTTCTAAAAAGTTGTCCTAAACAAGACAAACTAAATAAACCTTCCCGAGAACGATATTATCCTAATACTAAAGAAGTTTTTCCCACTTAATCAACCATGTCCTTTGGGGATAATAACTTAGACAAGTGGAACCTTGTCTGAAGCTTTTACTGTTGATCTTAATGAAAATCTGCAAATGCAGATGTCGGCCTCCTAAAGTAAATTGATCAAAGAGACTCTTCACTAAGGAGACAATTCTGTTATAGCTTAAAATAGAGAAAAAAGGAGAGTTCACTCCTATAGCTTTAGCGTTCAAATTCATCTTTCAAAAGGAATACAAATACAGGAATACAAATCATATATCATATTTCATATAGTGGTCAGCCAGAACGTTAACAGTCTATGGCGGACATAGTGATTAACCTCCCTCTCAATCCCATTAAATGAATCAGAGCACAGCAGAGCACCCAAGGTTGAATAAGAAATGCTGCGACTGCAATACAGCACATATGTAGCAAACTGTGCGTCCTCAAGACTGCTGGAAGGTTATCACTTCATGTCGTTGTTATCACAGAGTTAACAGCTTTCACCCACGAGCCTATGGGACAGTCAGTCTGCGATGCAGGTCAAAAAGATAATGCCGCTATAAGTAAATTTCAAATCGACCTGCATCTGTTATCAAGCATTAAGAATTCTGGGCCAAGTGTAAAATGCAGTGGGGGTAATTAGGGATAACGGCATAGCGTACCTGAGTAAGAGACCAGATAAAACATACTGACAAAAGCATTATCCCGGAGCTAAATCCAATGTGGCTGGCACGAAATAGCATGGTGGAGGAGTCAACAAAGTGCATTTTAAGAATGTGGGCAAGGTTATTCACAAGCTGAGAGTCCATTTTGCCCATAATGTTTGTTTTCAAAGATTTAGTCAAGGTGAATTTGGAGGAGATACAGGCCTAGGCCCCAAACTGCAGTGTTTGTTTTTCTTACCTTGTACTAATATATATATATATATATATATATATATATATATATTTTCAGTATGTTTAAACTGAGCGCACAAGATGTTTCCAACACCTGCACTTTCTATGAAAATGGCTAGTTAAATGAAAATAGGCAAGCTTTTGACCATCAATCAAATGACCCATACCTTCAATCCTGAAGGAGATTATTTGGGTCAGACATGGATTTTTCAAAAGTGGGTGCAACTCTATTAGAGACTAGTGATGCCTTTTTTCCCCCCACAGAGTATATATGTTGGACAATTTCAGTGATACAATTTTACAGTTATTTTCTGTGGTAACTGTTAATGCAGCAGGTTTAAAGATACATCTAATTGTAGTGTCTATTGCACTGTTCAACAACACATTTTTTTTAAACTAACTACTTGGAATGGCAATGGTAAAATGGTAATGCAGCGAAAACTGTATATTTACTTTTTAAATAATATCTTACTAAATACTTATTAAGTTCTTAAATCATTCATAAAGGGCAACATTATGTTAAGGCTGACCCACCATAGTTATCTATTATGGCGGATACAACAGTAACCTTCTGTTTACCAAAGCCAATAACTACATGCACTGAATGTGAATAAATTCATTTTGAAGTTAACATAATGAAAGTGTTGCCACTCTATTTTTTCCCTTCTCTGCCGCTGCAGCAGATGAGAGTGAGGTCTCTGGGATGGTGTGGGAGTTCGCTATCTCCCAGCCTCCAGATGGCTCCGTCTTCTCTTATCTAGAAGAATGGGTGCTGCCTCAATTTTTCAACTCGCCTTATCTGGGAATCCTTTAAATTGAATATTTACTGGGGCTATGTTTTCTGCCTGTGTTAGCCCTCTGAAGTCGACATTCCTCTTGCTTGTCGAGACAGGCCAAAAGGTTTTTCTCACTCATACACTCTCTTTGTCTGCCTTGTCAAGTAATGGGACAGTGATTGATTATGTGATTGTCAGGAGAGAATGGAAGGTTAAGCAGTTAAGCAGAGCGTAGTGGAAACATATTAACGAATGGCCATAGAGGGAATATGTTCAACAATAGAAAAACGTACATTACCCAAACAGGACATCACACAGACCTCCATTTTATGTCAGGAGTAAAATAGATTAAATTAATCACTTCCCGAAAGTCTATTGTTTCCTGCACAGTGTACACTAGAGGTTAAGAGAACACTCAAGCAGCCATTGAAAACATCTTATTGCAATATGACTGGCTGTGGTCTATCTGCATAAACAAGCCGTGCCACAGCTACTCCCTGGTAAGTGTTTGGAAATGTCTTTTCAAAACCATTTTGTGAAATGCCTCCATGTTGGATTAATCAGCGCAGCTGAGGATGTAATTGCTGTGCTGAAGTCAAAGCTGTAAGAGCAGATAATGAACACTGACTACAGGGCTGCCAGAATCCAGGGCGAAAGAAATGAGAAGTTCGGAGACCAAAATGTCTTCAGCATTCTTTCAAAAGCCCTGATAGAAAATGAGGACACACTATATTTACACAAAATAAAGACCATTTTTCAATGGCTGGTGGTTACTAACATGTAAAATGTATGGCTTGTGACAGCTGCTTTGTACTGTTAAAATTTAAAATCAAATTGAGGCAAATTTACATTCGTTTTAAGGATTTTCTCAAGCACTTACAATCATTTATGCATGTTTTATTGTATTTAGTAACATATACACATCTGTCAGTTCTGGGTTTTATATAGGTATTTGATTCATTTTATTTCGTAAGGGACTGGCTTGAGAAGGTGAAGAAAATCGTTTTTTTTCTGACTGTTGCTGCCCTCTGGTGGAGAAATGCGTTCAAAGTCAAATGCAGAAAAAGATACATCTCTGCTCAAGGGTGCCGTTATTGGTATATTTGACCGACATCTACGGCCCTGTGCACTAGATGGTTTGCACAACAAAGCTAAATGGTCACAGAATATATTATTGCCTGTAATCATGTTATGCAATATATCATGCAATATAATACATAATTTACAACAAGTAAATGGGAGCTGTAGGCAATGCTATTTTTTAAAATTGTTTAATGGCAATCTCAGTGCTAGCCTATTGAAATGTTGCTTTTTCCAAGTGTAAAGACTACATTCTACCATTTTATCATCATTCTCTCTCACCCACAATGATGAGAGGACTTAATTTGGCTCAACTGGCTTAAAAGAAATTGAAGTATAAAGGAGGTCTGCTTATGAGAAGCATGCAATAATATACACTGTAGAGTCTCTTCTAAAGTATGTTGATGAGAAACAGGAGAGGTTACACTGATATTTGTGAAATAAAGCAAGAATGGAAAGACACCCATGCGCGCGCGCGCGCACACACACACACACACACACACACCTGAAGCTTATGTCTGCACCAATAAAGATTAGTTTGGTTCTGTATCAGTAATGCCCAGTAAAAGATGGAGGCAGGACAGTTCAGACTTGTGGGATAAGCAAGATAAACATTGTAATGGTGAGCTGGAAATGATGAGCCCCTCTGCTTTGTGCAGCCTTTGCCCTCTGACCCTTAAGGTAAAAATGTGCACAATGTACAATATGGAGAAAATGTCATTCTACTGTGGTTAATATGGTGACTGAACTAGTCTAAAATATTGGCTGTGTTCAGATGTAAGAAAATGCTAAGTATATTGTGCAGTGCTCTTGGGTTGCATATTAACATTCTTTAGTCTTCTACTCAGTACTGATAAAGTGATGAACAGCTGCTGCCTCTCTGTGTTATCGGTGTAATTGAATCCCCCTTTCCAGTGTGATCAATATACTCACTGAAAAGAAGGCACAGTGGTTTTCTTAAGCATCTTACTGTTGGAACAGCTAGCTATCTGTCTGTCTATCTATCTATCAATTAGGATTCCCTAATACTGTTGAAGAATTGGTCTTGGTTTCTGTAAAATGCTGCACTAATAAATTCTCCCCAGCTTGATTACCATGTTCAATACAGTGCCACATAGTGTATATTAAACATCTCAGCATTTAAGTTAAAACAATGATTAACTTTTGACATGACTTTCTGAATCTGATTTGAAGGCTGTTTTTGATATGTACTTCTGCAGTCATCCAAATTGCACTTTTTAGAAACTATTAATAAATGTAGCACAATTAAAGTTCCATTATTTATATTACTGGTACTCAAGGTAAAAAAACAAAAAAAAACAAACACCTGAGGCCAGTGGCATTTCCTAATTGTATAGTCCTTATTTTCCTTATGGTCATTCAAAGCACTTCTCTGTGAAGCTAGGGGTTTTAAAGAAAAACATAATTATTTAGAAAATCAATTTTCAGAAGTGGTTCACCTGATAGTGACCTATAATGACCCATACGTTCCACCACATTATCTAAAACAAAAACAGCAGCCAGCTACACTAATGACAAGAATTTGGCTCCCTCAACAAACTATGGAAACTCAGTTTAACGTGAGGGATTTTTTTCTCTTGCATTGCCAGTCACATTCCACACCAAGGTCGACAATATGACTAAATGATTTGGTTAATTTGAATTCAAACAGTGTCAGCTGGGGGTCCACTCCACGCAGTGGGAGGATTGGTAGAGTAATATCAACACAGTTGTGATTACTCCATTGAAGCAGTAGGGTGCTATAATCAGAGCCGAATCACTCTCCTCATTACAGACTACAAGGCCAAATCTCAGTGGGTGGACCACAGAATCAGGCTTCGCATCTTCCCACTGAAATTAATTGAAATTCATTTGTGGCACCCTGATGCTCCCCATCAAGACCAGACTCATTCACATTTGTACAATACACCCCACATTCCTTAAGCACAAGCACATTTCAAGTTTGAAAGTATGTAAAAGCAGAGGTTGTATTCTGTGGTTTGGACCTTGGCATTCAGTAAACTGCAGTTCACAGTATCAGATGCATCTTTCCAGGAACGATTCTTGTGAAAGCAAAGCAAAGTAATCTGACCAGGTGTTGCTCCAGTGGAGCGGTGCCTGAATATATTTACTCTTCCAAAAATACCTCAGGACTTGCTCTCAGGCAAAAAGACCGGAGGACTTTTTCCTCAGGCAGCATTAAGTGACAACCTACCACGTATCAAAAATTCATACCGGACAGGCCTACACCTCATACATGAGGTAGTCAGTGCCTCCTAGAGACCAAACAGGAACCTGTTTACGAAAACCACCTTCACATTGATGTCGTCTTCCTGTTTCACATTCAAATTAAACTCCTCAATTCAAAGTATTCAAACTATATTCAGATTTAGTTTTTTCCCCACCAACAGTCAGATTGTTCCATCTCTCTGTGGACTCATGGACTGAAGGAAGAACTGAAGTAGTGCAAGTTGGCCCAAAGATGGCGCGCACACCAAAATAGTGACGTCACAGTTACCCACAGCTACAATTAACAGCAGCTCATAAAAAACCCAACACATTTCCAAATGGAGTTTCACAAAGAATCAGCTTTGTAACAAAACACAGAAAAAGAGACGGTTGTTTGAATGTTATGTGTTTGGCATACTGTATAAACAAAGCATGTGCCAATACGTTTTCTTCTATTAGACATTATTTATGACCAAGAATATCCTCCATAGAAAAGAGCATTTGTTCCTGCATTTTGACTACCAGGGCGATACATAATCTGAACATCAAACTGAGCAAATTCAGACACCTATCGCTGTTCTACAGAACCAGTCAGATAATCTCAGCCCACTTCAACCCTAACAGCTACAATCAGATGGCCACATCTTTGCTTCCTGCTTCTTGCAGTCCTGCTTCTACGCTTTGCGGCTTGCTCTCCGCTTTGCTTACATTATTTTTGTATCCTTGTTTTTCTTTTCTTCCAAAACTTATGGAGAGTGGACCCGGAATACTTATAAATAACTGGGACTTCAATTTATGAAAGACACAGAAGGCTACCAACATATTTTTTATCACTTTTATTACCTCGCCAGTACTGCACGAGCGTGGCCTACAAACAGCACAAGCCTTTTGCTGTCTCACTGTACTGAACTACAGTGACTGGAAACCTGGGATTAGCTGAAGCTAGTTAGCAGCAAGATGCCTCCCTTCTCCACGGACGACTTCCACAAACTTCTCCAGAAAATTGCAGTGCTTGAAACTAAGATCCACCGATTAGAAGTGAATGTGGAGGTGAATGGACCGTGTGGGAATGATACCACTTTACCATGGACTCAAAAAAGTGGACAAGAAAATGCTAACACACGGCTAACCAACACCAACAAGACCACTAAGACACAGGAGAGCCTTTTGTCTGGCAATAAATCTACAAGTAGTAGTCCTCTGTGAAACTCTCTTGTTGCAAAGCCAAAGATTAAGTCATTTCCCTGGGAAATGGGAGGACGAGTGAGAGCCAGCACCCAGCGCCCTGAGATTTGTGACGCTATTGGCTGGCCTGCACTACCATCCAGGCAGAGTGCCTCATCAACCCCTGTGCTTAGCAGAACACAGCCATGGAAAGCTGCAAAAGGAAGATTGAGCAACAAACCTCTTAAACAACAAAGTGTACAACTTGATAACAGATTTGAACCACTACTGCAGGAGCCCGGATCTCCATCAGATGACCTGCACAACCTCTCATCCTCCCACAGCAGGGTAAGGTCTGAGCGTAATTCTGAAAGCAAAGGGCTAAAGGGAAAGCTAACGACAGGGCCTCAAACTCTGATTGTGGGTGATTTTGCTGTTAAAGATGTAAAAGGCATGAGCGTTAAGAACACCAAAATACACTGCTTTCCCAAGGACATGGTCTGTGACATGACAGAAAGAATCCCGGATATTCTGGCTGNTTTTCTGTACCCATCCCCAGATTTGTGCCTTGACACAATCCTGTCTCGGAGGTCTACAGACAATTCCTTTGACTTCATGCTTGGTTTGTGCTCTGACATGCACTGTCAAGTGTGGGACCTTATATAGACAGGTGTGTGCCTTTCCAAATCATGTCCGATCAACTGAATTTACCACAGGTGGACTCCAATTAAGCTGTAGGAACATCTCAAGGATGATCAGTGGAAACAGGATGGACCTGAGCTCAATTTTGAGCTTCATGGCAAAGGCTGTGAATACTTATGTACATGTGATTTCTTAGTTTTTTTATTTTTAATAAATTTGCAAAACTCTCTAAAAAAACTTTTTTCACTTTGTCATTATGGGGTATTGTGTGTAGAATTTTGAGGACAGAAATGAATTTATTCCATTTTGGAATAAGGCTGTAACATGACAGAATGTGGAAAACGTGAAGCGCTGTGAATACTTTCCGGATGCACTGTAGCATAAACCGATGCCACACACCACAGCATTCATAGCCTAAGCTAATTTGCAATGCAATTTAACTTATACATTGATGTACATTTATTCAGTGTCACGTCCGTCCCTGTACTTGAATCTGGCATCTGCAACACAGTAGGAGGGAGAAAAACCTAAATTAAAATGCTTACAGCCACTACTTTTGCCTAAGTCAGGAATATAAAGTGAGAATAACAAATTTCACAAAGGCCAAAGTGTTTTTCTACTCGGCTATTCAAATATTAGTTTTTTAATGTAGGATTGTTCTTGTAGGCACACATGTCAGAGTTTATTGTAGTTAAAAAAAATAATGCAGCCAAAACAGCGAAGGCAAAAAAGGTTCTTAGCATATGATCTAAACTGAGATATTCTATGATATCCATGTCAACAACACTCTGTTTCTTCTGACACCAGATTATCATGATTAATTATTTCATCAGATACTGGCTAGACTATCGAGGGCTGATTTCTGGAAGCAGTGATAAGCGCTCGGAGAACAGAGTGACAAGAAGCAGGGTTCAGTCAGAATGTTCCAAAGTTTAATGAATCACACAGAATATTTATAATCAGAAGCACACAATTTACACAAGAATCGAACTGATACATTTCAAGTGAACAGAAAAGAAATAAACACCTGGAAACAAAGAGGCAGTTATAATATAATATGTCAAGGTTACAAAAAGATGGGATTGAGTGGAGACGGAAAACAGATTGCACGAATATATATAAAAAAGGCTATGCTGAGGGAACAGGGAGTGATGAGAACTGAGAGGGAGAGTTTTTTTTTAACTTATTGATGTAGGTATACTACCCAATATACAGTTTTGCATACATTTTGCACTAACCTGACCTCCTGATTTGAAACAATCCCAACTCAAGGTCCACTTACTATCTTTTTCTAGAGCATTCAACCTTATCACATGGTCTTCATTAGTGAATGGAGTCTTTTTACTGACTTGGCATGTCAACAGATCCATCTAGATGAGCAAACTCCATCTGTTGATGAAGACCATGTGATATGGTTGAAAGGTCCAGGAAAAAGCTAGTAGGTGGATCTTGAGTTGGGATTGCTTTGTTAAATTACTATGAATATTGAATATTCTGCTTATGTATGTATTATGGAATGCACTGTGTATTACATAACTCTTTTAGACTCAGATACCAATACACCAAAATGCAGTAGCAAACAGTAGCAAAGTTGATATACTGTAGATATACAGTATATAAAGATGAACGAATGTACAGAATGCACAATAAACCAATATGGAGTATGTATTGTATGAAGGAATGTAACTATGGTATGTATAATAGGAACAATATCTAATATACCAAATGTACAGTGTGAGTGAATGCAGCTATATGTCAGTAATGTAACTGACATGTACAGTATGGACAGAAGCACTAAATAGTATATGCAGTACAATGAGTGTATGAGTGTTTTAACATTCATATTGATAATCCCAAAGACAAAACTGCCAAGGACTTCTGTGGTCTATTTGAAACTTTTGATCTGCTGCAACATGTAAAAGGGCCCACACACAACCAAGGACACACACTGGATTTAGTTATTAGTACTGTGGTTAGGGACATAGGCCTCTCTGACCATTTCTGTGTTTTCTTTGATATGTCGGTTTCTCCTGATACCCGAACCAGATCACTTTCTGTCAAAAAAAAACTATATAAACTACTTGTCTTTTCATGGAAGCTTTGTCCATGAAAATAAGCTTAACGTCAGACTCTGTTGATTCACTCTTTGATCAATTTGACTATAAAACCCTGAAAGTTATTGATGCAATTGCACCTGAAAAGGCTAAAACCATCTCTGGCAAGCAGAAAGCACCGTGGAGAAACACGGCAGCTGTCACGAGCCAGAAGAGAGAATGCAGGAAAGCTGAGCGCAAATGGAGAAAAAGTAATCTTCAGATTGACAAAGACATCTTTAAAAAGAGGCTTCGTATTTACTATTCAGAAATTAAGAAGGCTTAAGAAAACATCATCAACAAGAACATCAACAACTCTCGTGCCTTGTCCCCCAAAAGAACCAGCCCCCAATTTCATATCGCTTAATTAGTGTAATGAGTTCAGAAGCATCTTTTTTCAGTATAAAAGTCGAAAATATCACAGCGGCCATAAATTCCTCCTTGTCATACAATGGAACCAGACCATTGCTCAAATCGCACAGAAACAATTTGGCCAGATTGTCAACATTCAACGCCATCAATACGTTGGAGGATGTAGTGAACCATCTTAATTCATCCACCTGCTGTTTTGACACCCTGCCAACCACCTTTTTCAAAAATGTTTTCAGTTGCTTGGAAATGGATGTGCTGAAAATTGTGAAGGAATCACTCCTAACAGGCATCTTTCTAAAATCACTGAAAACTGCAGTTGTTAAGCCCCTTCTAAAGAAAGGCCTCTTGTCTGGTCTTCCCAAAAAGACCGTCAGCCAGACAGGTTCAGCTCATTCAGAACGCTGCTGCCAGAGTTCTAACGAGAACCAAGAGAACGGAGCACATTACTCCTGT
>LKNJ01007346.1:0-10975 GCA_002120245.1 Maccullochella peelii
GCCTCCCTCATCTTTTTAAGTGGGAGAACTTGCACAATTGGTGGCTGACTAAATACTTTTTTGCCCCACTGTATTTCCAGTAATCTTCTCTATAAATAGAAGCTTGTAGTATTCTTACAAAAACTTCCCAGCTACTATATGACAATATATTCAGCCACACACAAGGGCCTTCTACAACTCAGCTCTTAGCTGCTTCACAGCCACTTGTCTCCAGCTGGAGGATTCCCTAAGCTGGACAAAGGAGCTGGATTCATCTTCCTGGATTCAAAGTGAAATGAAGTGTAACTGGCTTCCTCAGGAATTCTTATCAACAAAAATCTATAATATTTGGCATACTTTCAAAATGTAAAGCAAAACAGTAGTCATCAGGTAACACAGCATAAAAGCTGTAGGTAAGATTTAAAAGGTCATGAGTACCAGTTTATTTTGTTGGCGTCAAAGTCGTTACATTTATATATATTGACTCTGGGTCTAAAAATACTGGAATTCTCAAAAGATACTCCTTAACTCCTTAACCCATTAACCCTTCTTTACAACAATTCAACAATTTAGTTTTGTGGCTGAAGACGTTTTCCTCTCTGTTACTTTTTCATCTTCAAGAGCGCCTAAAGCTTCACTGGATTTTCCACATTTGAAAAAGATTGAACACTTGGCTTCTGCAGTTCTTATAAGTTGTGTTAGGTTGATGTTGATGACTCAATATTAGCCTGTTTTCTTTGCTTTCATGCCCCCCTCTTTCAGACCTCCAGGCAGTTGGTTTGAAGAAGGGGATGTTCTTCAATCCTGACCCCTACCTGAAGCTCTCCATCCAGCCTGGAAAGCACAGCATCTTCCCCTCGCTGCCGCACCACGGCCAGGAGAAACGCTCCGGAGTGGTCTGCAACACAGTCAACCCACAATGGAGCACGGAGGTGCGCACACACACACACACACACACACACACACACACTACTTACTATACTTTCACTCTCACATGTGTTGATAGATTTCCACGCTATATTTAGACATTTAAATTGTTTAAACTACATTATCTGTATCCATACTGTTTCCTGTGTCCTTGGCTGTTCTAAATGTTCTAAATCCACTGTGAGTCTCACAGACCTTACGTCCATACATCTTGTTTGTTTAAACCCCAAGGTCAGCAGTTCAAATCCCTTCTCTGGCTGACTATCAGTGGTGAAGTGCAACAGCACTACTACTACTTATTTTTTAAGGAGAAAAATAATCCTAAAATTCACAAGTTTCTAATATAAACCCAGTACAACAGATTGCACAGCACAGACAAGGGATGATTGGGTGCTTCTTTGGTTTCAGCAGTAGAGTATTGCTAGCCCCACACTAGAGGATATTTGGGCAGATTTTGGGTCCGATTCACCCTGTTTGAGACTAACAGTAAAACTTGCCATGCCGATTCCGTCTTCTCAGCCACTGACTTCATCCACAGTTTGTTTTTTTTCAGTGCAAAACATAGCACACACTAGTGCAGCCAGCTGACGACGACCGCCCGCCTCCATGTTTGTTTTTTTCTGAAGTCACGTTTGATCACACGAGTTCCTGTGAGATCCCAAGTCCCTGGAAACGCCACTCTGAAATTATTTAGTATACACGCCAAGTGTGTGGTCCTGCGTCTCGACTGAATCGTCTGGTGTGTGCGTTCTAATGAATAAAATATAAAAAATCAGTTAATTCTGTCGTTATGTCTGTGGTCTCCCACATTTTAAAATCAGTTAAGATTTTATTTCGGTCATCTTGGCTACCATTAATGATCTTTCTACTTAAAGCTAATGGTTCATAGTTTAAGGCTCAAGGTCATAAGAATGGCATTTAAGGTGAGTAATATCCCTAATGTCAGCTCCTGTCATATATATATCTAATAAAGTATTCCTCCAGACTTGCCAGTACATCATAATCAAATCAGTGTTATTAAGGGTGTGACAGTCCCCCTGCCTGTACTGCTGTGCGATTTCTTCTTGGGGGGGGGTCTGCTTTCCCAGGCTGTGCTCTCTCTGGCTGGGCAGCCTCAACATCTCCTCATGGCCTCACACACATACCTTCATCCATCCACACATGCACATACTGACTCCTTCCATATCTCCACAACCCATCTTGTTTTCATATTAATTAAATTAATTAATTTGCCTTTTGGAACTTGTGTGTGTGTGTGTGTGTGTGTGTGTGCTGCTTTTCTTTGCTATGGGTTTTGGATTGATTGGTGCATAAAAGAAGGATTTTGAAGATGCCACTTCAGGCTCTGAGAAATTAAAATAGGCATTTTTCACTGTTTTCTGGCATTTTACAGACAAAATAATTGACTGATTAACTGAGAAAATGATCAGCAGACTAATCAATTCTGAAAATAATAGTTACAGCCCTAATTTAGATTGTCACCACAGTTGACTAAACTGCTGTCTGTCTCAAAAAACGCCATATGTAAAAGTAACTTAATCCGTTTGAGTCTTAAAAAATGTTCACATTAATCTTAAAAAAACTTATTTCAAGACATCCATTCTAGGGCAAGAGCTCAGCAGAATAACTCAAGGCCCATTAGCGCTTTAAAAGTTATCAATATATTATTGACATGAATTCTAATGCAAACAGAAGTCAGTGTAGCGATATGTTTCTTTGTCCATTAAAATCCCTGCAGCAGAATTCTGAGCAGGTTGTAGACGGGATTTTAGGTTTTAGAATTTAGGATCTCTGTTTTATCTGTATTTAACTGCAGGAAATATTGAGAAATCCATTAATGAATGTCTTTCATCAGACCTCAAGATCGTGCAAATTTCCTGTATTAACAAGGTCACAATTAAGATATATCTGAGTATCTTTACTCTCTAAAACTGGAACGAAATATTATGTCTATGCATAAAAAGATATATAAATAGAAAATAACCGGCTCCCTGGTACGGTAGAGCGCGTACCATTAAGGCCGAGTCCTCGGGCTGAACGGGTACTGGGGGAAAACTTGAAATGGGAGGGGCTGATGAAATGGACAAGTTGGACCATAACAACACTGGAAATGACTCAATGCTTTGTGCATAATCTGGAGCTGTTTTCTGTCTGACTACAGTGTCTCTCTCAAAAGACTCTACCGCACAGTCTCTACCTTGTATAATGTCCCTCAGGAGACTCCATACACTGATTCAACGCAGTGTCCCTCTTGGCAGCATCCGCTCAGCTCAAAGCTACTTTCCTTTTACAAACAGCTCCCATGTTGAGTGGAGCTCAGCTTGCTTGGCAGTAATGTACTGTATAACTGTAATGGGCCTCCATGCTAGCTCAGTCAGCATACTACCCACTGCAGTCCAGTACTGTGCAGATTTAAGAGACAAGTCTGCATCGTTGTATAATAAAAATAAATTAGTACCAAAAAAATAAGCCATGACAAGAATAGATCTCTCGAAACTGAACTGAATACTGAACAGATATTTTATTCTATAAATAGTTATGCTATAAAGATTTTTTGAATAATTAATGTAGGTTCATATTTATTTTTTACCTCCATTTACCTCTCGTGTGCTGGATCTAATGTGGTTGATTGGTTGTTTGTTGATAATAATGATCAGCAGAGTTGTCCTTCGTAGTCTAAAAGCTGTTTAATTTGTTAATTTGTTATAGTCTGTAATACTACATTTAAATACTGCTGTGCTGGCTGGTTGGGTGGAAGTCACCCTCTACAGTTGTACCTGTGACAGTTAGGCTGGATTTGAGTTTTGTATCCAGGAATCACATTTTCTTTCTGTGTGAGTTTTATTCAGTATGCTTCTTCACCTCATGGTTGGTTATATTTGCAATTCAATTTTTCTGTGAATGTGGACATTTTGGAAATTGGTTCAGCAAGAAAAACCTGTGTAGTTACTGTGTGACTGGCAGCAAAGATGGTTATAACAGCAGCAGTTGCCCCTCACACAGGTCAAAGATAATTCATCAGTGGATGCCTGAATTTCATCTTAGCAATGTCTGTTTTTGTTCATATATAATGGAAATAAAGTCCTCAGTCATTACCCCAACTTTGGCCCCAGTTTTAATCCTAACTGTTTCCTCACACTGCCTTTATTTGTAAACCTAACAGCATCCGTCAGAACAAATAAAAGCCAGGCAATGAAATCTCGAGGTTATTGTGACGTTTTAGTCACAAAGATGATGATCAAGATTCCATTATCAGAATCAGAATGAGAATCAGACTATTCACCACATACATGTGTACAAGGACTTGTTTTGGTGCAAAATGAAGAAATAAGATAGCAAGAAAAAAGAAATTTGTGTTGAGATTTTGGCCACACCAAACCTCAACCTTTTCACCTTCTTATAAATGTAATGTAGATGTAGTAATATAAATATAAGTCAAATGTACAGCCCAATGAAAATGACCTTTATTACTGTGTATGGATCAATACCTTTCATGTGGAGAGAGGCATGCAAACTGCCTCATTCTGTGCCACGCTATAGCTCATACTGCTGTATGGATAGCCTGTGGTGCTGAAATGAAGTCCCATTATCTCCCTTTCTGCATGTGAGAGAGACAGTATCTTTTATCACAACAGACCCTGACTTACAGTAGTGCAGCGATAATGTCACTGAGCCCCAACGGAGAACTGAGTTTACTGCATGTGCCAGCTACTGGAGCTGTCTCCCGATCTTCTCCTTTACTGCTCTGGTATGTCTCGCTCAATAACAGTGACATTTGAATGAAGTCATGTTTCCTGTCATGTCAGGTCAGGAAGGAAGGTCAGGTCATGTCAGGTCAGGAAGAGGCAAAGGACCTGTAATACAACGACAACATTTGCCTGGCCATGATTGCCCAGGAAGAAGAAAAACATTGACTTGTTAGATCGATTCTCAGTTGTCATGCTAATGAAATTATGCTCTGTACCCACAAGCGTACAATACAGTACAGTACTGCAGTACAGTAATACAGTACACGCATGTATGTTTTTTTGTGATACAATGGGCATCATGCAGGAAGCAATATAAGAAGTTTCCTCTTATTTTACGATTTGTTCTTAACTTGTTGTACCCATTGATTTCTGGAATTCACCAGTGTTATCTTATTTTTCTCTTCTCTTACATAAGAGAAAATTTCATGAGTGGTCGAGAGCTGAGTGTTTTCATAGTCCACAAACTTTTTGTCCAATGCAAGGAAACACAAGTTTTACATTTGAGGAGCATCAAAAAACTGAAATATAAGAGAAATTTAAGAGAATGTTGCTGCATGAGGCCCAGTATACATACAGTTATTCTATCCTATATTAAATTACTTATGACAATGATTATGATTAAACTGCATATTACAGTCTTATTAGTTTTTTGTGGCTGATGCTGTTCTTTCAGCAGCTTAAAGGGGAACTCCACCAATTTTACACATCAAAGTGTGTTTCCAGTACAGCTGCATATGTGAAAACAGTCGTATAAAGGCTTTAATGTCTTAAGAGGGAGCTGTGTGACGTCTGATAAATGTCTTCACGTGATGCCGCTTGAGTGTGGAATGTGTGGAATAAAAAAGACGATATCTCTGCTTCTGCTGCACTGATTTTGAACTTTTTCTTTTACTGTCCATCGTGAGTCGGACAGTGTTATATATGTATGAGTTCTCTTAAACATGAAGCACTGATGACGAAACTAGTGTCAAAACACATTACCATGGTATAGGTAGTCAATCAAATCTGGCATGGTCATCGGTAGCCCTGCACATACTGTAGTTTGGGGATTGATGGATTGATTCTCAAAGGACCAGTTAATATTTCCCAGGAAATATCTTGAACTGAGCTTGTGAGATTTAGGCTAGCTAAAGACAGAACCTTTCAGCTCCAGTGGCATGACGGGAAGAGTTTCACAGTGAAAATTGTGCACCAAAGCTGTGTTTTTAATGTAAATTAAAGTCATTTAAAGGGGGATTCCACCGATTTTACAAATCAAGATCAGTTTACTCATCATAAGGAGTACTACTCATGCTGTCAGCTTGCATCATGGGAAATATAGGATCCAGTGTTTCCAACTTTATGGCAGTGCTATATTGTCGGAGGTTCCCTTTAAACCTTGTCTCTGATTGGCTAGTACATGTGGTATAAGCAAGGAACTTCATACTCCTAAATTGGCTCTTAACAGCATCTCACAGCTTCCATATGATAAATGCTGGCTCAACTTCCATTGTTCCTCCTGCTTCTCCTCTACTCGTCCTATCCCCTGATCCTCCTCTACAGCTTCGTTTTACTCCTCTTCCTATGATTAACATTGTACTCTGCTGCTGCTGCAACAACACACACACATACTCCCTCCTCCTCCCAGCATTTTCTCTCGCTCTCTCTCTCTCTCTCGCTCTCTCTCTCTCTCTCTCTCGCTCTCTCCTGTACAATCTCACCCTCTTTGTTGAGTTTGTCCCGCATCCTACACTCACACACTTTTGCTCTGTCTGCTCCCTCCTGGCTCATCTTGTAAATTATTCACTCCAGTTTCTTTTCACCCTCCTGCTTTATCACCCTGCACACTGATTTCCCGAGCCCAGCCTTTCTTCCCCTCCTCTTCTCATTTTTCTTCGTGGCACCACAATGTTATTTCATTTCATCCCATGCAACCAGATGCATTTTTTAAATTTCAATGCATTTTTTTCGTCGTTTCACTCCCCTTTCTTGCCCTGTTTTTCTGCCTATTCGTGTTACTTTGATCTTTTTTCATCTGCCCTCCAGCATTAGGATTGAAAATGAATATCATAGGACATACAAGAACACATATTTACAATGAACCACATCAGCAAACCAAACACAGCCAAAATGATACACACCAAGTCACTGACTGTAGTGCTGTAATTCTGAACTAGAGCTCAGTTGCAAGGTTAGCAGACGACAGCAGCAAAAATCTATTGTAGCTGCAACAGCTAATACACACATACACATACTCTAGTTGAATCACATTTTGATGTCAGTCCTTTAGGTTTCAGTTAAATATGTGTGGCTGAAAACATATAGGATAAAGCAAGTCAAAGCTTGAATTGGCCATAAGTAGCCTCCAGCCATATATACGTGTAATTTTAGGGAACTGGCTGAACTCCAAGTAAAAAGAAAACCAAACATAGGGAGCAAAGAAACACGTCTGCAGTCATTTAGGAACCTAACTTCTTTTGACCAACTTAAGAGAACTCCTGAGCTCTCTGAAACACAAGCATTTTTTTAGTCCCAAGTAATATGATATATAGCTTTTAGTCTCAAGTTTGTAAGCAGGAGTAAAAGTGAGGGATTTTGAACTTTTGATCTTTAATTTTCGTCCTGGTGTGGTGTATGGCCCTGGTGTAGCCCTGTGAGACCTTGAAAACTTGCTGTATGTAGCACCAGAAACTGGTTCTTTGATTAACCTTCTAGGTGATGCTTTCTGTACTCATATATCACTCACATCAATCATTTACACACCTTTGCCTTAACTTTTTTCTTTAGTCTCTTTGTTAATATTTACCGTACATACTATAGAATTAGGATTTATGCTGTTTTTTCTTTAAAGCTCAGACTTGTTTGGCTAAACACAATAAATAGAATTTGCTTTACAAGGAAAATATTTAATAATGCTGTTCAGCCCAACAAGGCAGGATAGCCAAATTACACGAACAAGCCAGAAAGGGAGCTATATTTTTCGGTTCATAGAAGCACTCTGAGTTCATTATAGAAACCTGAGCAGACATCATGAAATTTGACATCAGGGCCATATTGGGACGTCTACTCCAGGCTTGTTCTGTACAAGAGCCCGTCTGGTGCTGTAAAGAACTGTTTCAGAAAGGTTCCCTAAAGCACCACGCTCAGATGTTTACACATTTATGATGTTATAAAAAATACCTTTTATAAAGGTCTTTGCAGCACTACGCTTGAAATGTTGTGTTCGAAATGTTCTCAACTGAACCATGTTGAAGTGTCCTTTGAAATCACTGTAAAGAAAGCCCTCCAAGAAATGGTTAAATACTGTTTATTGACACTTACAGTATTCGGTAAGTTACATACTGTAGTCTTGTCTTCTTTTGCTAGGAGATGGAAACTGTACCATCGCATCCCTTTTCATTTTCGGTTTGTGTTCGACACTTTTGTTTAAGCCACAAATTTAGTTAAGCTTGATAATTGGTGCAGCCACGAACTGCGGAACTGTGACATTTTAGCTAACGCTAAGCTAATAACTGCTGGAAAGATATCTTAATCCAGCATAACACGGTAGACCATTGGCATTGAGAAGAGACATATAAAGGTCTCTGTACATATCTTACAAGAATAAGAGTAAATAAACAGAAAAAATATTTTGTGGATTCCCCAGGCTCCCAAACGGATTTAGTAAGAGATTAACATTTATAGTGAAGTAGGAGACGTCTTGTGTCCAGCAGTTAAACTTTTGAAATTACAATATTTGCATAGATTTTGATTTTTGCATGCATTGATTGGCCAATCCGGCACCTTCCCAGGTGACATTGCGTTGTGGCAAAAGTTGACCCAGATTCAATTTGTTTGTCAGGTGACCCTGTGTTTTTATGCTGGAGCAAAAGTTGTCTGAATGTGGCCTAGCTGTGGTCGACATTACCTGCTAAAAATCAGCATGTTAGCATTGTCATTGTGATCATGTTAACATGCTGACATAAACATTTACTACTGCCTTACACAGCCGCTAGCATGGCTGTAGACTCTTAGTCTTGTTTAATATTTAACCAAGACCATAAGCATTCCCTAACCATAACCAAGTGCTTTGAGTTGCCAAAACATAAAAATAATTCTTATTTGCCAGGAGGGGAATTTATTTATTTATGTATTTATTTATTTACCAGGGACAATGCACATTAATCAATATTTCAGTTTCCAAATCAGTGTAAATGTGCCGGAGTTAGCTAATGAGCTAATTTTCATCCGTAGTCCCTGGGCAGGTTATAACAATTAATGCCTAATGTCATCAATACAATACTTCAACAAGTACTACAAAACAATACAATTCATGAATACATTACAGAAGTAACAGATATATAAAAACAATAAGAGTATATAAAGGCAGTGCCAGAGATGTTTGTCAGATAAACAAATTAAATACATTGAGTTTATATTATTTTGTCATTGATTGAATGTGTTCCAGATATATTGGTGTTGGTAGTAAATATGTTTCCTTGTTATGTTGATAACGAAATATAATCCAGGCTGCATTATGTTTCCTATCAAACGTGTGCTCTATAACTATTTTGATTTTAATGACCTCGTAGCCTTTCCCCTATTAAAGGCCAATATGAGCCCTGATGTTAAGGTCTAACTATAGTGCATACACAAACATAACAAACATCATCCCAGTCCAATGACACCGAGTGGTCTGATCCTTACGATGCTCTTTCCTCTGTGTTTGCCTGTTTCTCCAGAGGTTTAACTTTGTGTCTCTCCCCACTGACGTCCTGGAGATTGAGGTGAAGGATAAGTTTGCCAAGAGTCGGCCAATCATCAAACGCTTCCTGGGGAAGCTCTCAGTCCCTGTCCAGAGGCTGCTGGAAAAGCATGCCATTGGGTAAAACACACACACACACCATACACATTCATGCAGAGGCTTTTTATTATTTCAGTGCAGCAGGACTGTTTGTCATCACTTCAGATATTACTCTAGTGCTTGATGATTCAAGTGTGTAGAGCTGTGGAAGTTTTCCCACGTACACAAGCCCCCACACGGAGGATGGGCTGAAGGATTGTGGGTGGCTGTAGCCAGTTTAAATCTCATGTGACCATCTGATTTTAACTGTGTGTTCATTAGCTATCTGTACAGACAGCCTGCATTTCCTTCACTGCAGGTTCTTACTGGTCAAAATAAATCATGCCATAGCAATTTCTGCATTTTCAATTTTGCCATTTTTCACTCTCTGCATTTCTACTTGACACACTCTTTTCTCCGTCTGTATTTTGTTTGCAGGGATCGGGTAGTGAGTTATTCGCTGGGTCGGAGGCTGCCGACAGATCATGTCTGCGGCCAGCTGCAGTTCCGCTTTGAGCTGACCTCCTCTATTCACCCAGGTACACAAGGCATCATGTCATCTAGCAGCATGGACAGACATAGTGTCAATCCTGCTACCTCCCCTTGGCTGTAAATCTTGCTGTCAAGTCAGCTGTCTCTCTATAGCAACATTTTTTAAACTTTGAAGACATCAACAACTGGGGGTAGAATTATTACTAAAATATATTTTCTTACACCTATATTATATGTAATTTTTAAGTATTTGGTGGTAGGTAATTAAATATCTGTTTATAATGACCATGCAATGTAAAAAGGACAAGAGGTAGAGTTTGGCAGCAGGCTTCTTATTTGTAGTTTGCTAGAGCTGAAATGTCAACCTCAGCAGAATAGCGGTGGCCAAATAATCTCACTCCAGTATGTAAAGATTGTAGTATACAGATCTCAGTTTAATTTGAGGTTTAGTTAGTTCTAACTTGGATTTGATAAGCAGATTTTATGTTGGATTCAGATTCTATAAGAGGAGCATTTAAACAAGTGATGGTGCCCGTCCCTATCATATTGCATATTGATATACTGATACAACTGTGAACATTTCTCGTTGCGCCCTTCAAATGGAACTTGTGAGTTTGTGGGGGGAGTTGTACTTTGCGATAAGCTAGAGGTTCGAATCATCAGTCACACTCCCCAACCACAGTATAAAAGTAGTACTCATTGCTGGAACTGTCAAGAGGACCATCCTCCCAAACAGGAGAAGCAGGAACAAACTAAACAGTTCACTATGGACAGACCTCTTTATAGAACACATAACAATGGAGAAACTGACTGCATCAATCAACATCATAAAATACACCAGTTCCACTGCATTACTTCCTCAGTGACACACACAGCACAGCACAACACTCAGCTACACCCTGATATCAATGTGTATACAACAAAAATCTAGTCATTATGATGATCTATGACTAGAACACACACACTATCATTATTAGTATGATGAGTGTTATTGTTGCTGTTATTATCTATCTATCTATCTATCCAT
>LKNJ01007347.1:0-12869 GCA_002120245.1 Maccullochella peelii
TTCACACATACAACAATTTCAATAAAAGCATTCAATCATTCTAGTTTGTGTGTGTATTTATTTTACCAGAACTGCATCCCCCTTATGCTATCAATACTAGTAATGAAAGGACCTTCATTACAAGGACACATCACCACACAGAACAAAACACAACACGGGACAGACCACAACCTGGGACACAACCCTGGACCCTTTGCAACACAGGACACATAACATGGCACACACCACAACATAGGACACATCGCAACATAGGACAACATGCAACACAACACAACATGGGACAAAACACAACACGGGACACAGTACATATCATTCGTGCTCGTGTGTTCATAGACAGTTGACTAAGGTCCACTCTTTTCCCGAGGAGAGAAGTTAACTACGAGTCCCAGAGAGCAGTTCTGTCACAGTAATCAGAGAGTTTCAGACTTTGTCGCTGGGTGGATAATGAAGGGGTAAAGATAGGGGTTGGTCTTCGGATAAATTCACGCCACTGAATTAGTTTACTTTCAGATCTTGGATGAGTTCAGCAGCTGTGGTGCAGAGTTTACTTCCTGACTGCAGAGTTGGACAGCCTTCTTGAATTTTTACATGCTTTTCCACTCAGATACTGTTGAATTGCCCATGACCAACACATATCGGAATCTCCACCTGCTGAACCTGCTTTTCAGCTCTCACAGTGAGCCCAGTTATGTAAAAATATGAAAATTTAAAAGGTTTGCTGGGGCAATTTTTAAGGGAAAATAAATACAGTACCTTCCTTGATCTTGAGGATGGAGTCGGAGACACCATCCAACCTCCCACACACTCCCTCCAGCTTAGACAGCCTCTTCTCCAGCCCATCTCCAGACCTCTTACAGTCTCCCGTCTCCACCAGCAGCGTGCTCTCAAACCGCCGGACATCCCGGTCCATCCCATCCAGGCGGTCGCGGCTCTCCTCAATGTGCTCCGTCACCTCTTGCTGGATTTTGTCCAGCTCAGAGATGATCTTATCCTTGGTGTTTCCTGTCAGGGGTCAGAGGATGAATGACTGAATGTTAGCAAAGAAAGGTTCAGTAATGAATCCAGAGTCTGTATTTCTGAGCTGAGCTCACCAAGATCGGTGATGACGCTGCCGTGTTTCTGCACCGTGTGTTCGAGCCCCTTCAGGGTGTCGTTGATGGAACTGAAAGTGAGGATGACCTCGGATAGTTCGCCCTGCAGCGTTTTCAGCTGGTTGTTGTTGATGGAGCCTCCGATCACACTGTGGCCGTCTAAAGGCTTCTCAGCATCCAATCCAGGTCCACGTCCGCTGGTACCACCAGTGCCACCAGCGCCACCAGTGCTACCAGAACCACCACCTAGTGGGGGTTTAATTTGTATACAACTTTAATTATCTGCTCATAAAAAATGTAAGATCACATCAAAACATTTACCAGCTAGTCTGTCCCACCAGGAGGTTTCTTTGAATATTACGAACCAAATGACAATAAATACATTAATTAGTTCCAGTAAGAGAAAAATTTGTCTTCCAAATGATTGTATCTTCAAATGTTTTAATGTTCTGTGAATAACTGAAGCAACATTCAAACAAAAGGTAAGAAAATCAGGTCGTGGCTGGTTGGTTTTATATTTTCAGGTCAGATATGTGTTGCTGAGATTTTAACTGGTGGATTTGGATCGAGGCCATAAACAGACTGAGGAGTCTGCCTGACAAAACAACCTTCAGCAAACCGAAGGCCCACAGACATAAACAAATTTGGATGTTTGATTTGATTTGATGCAGGGCCAACAAAGTTGTGGTAAAAGCCAGTTGAAATATTTGTGGTGGAATTTGTGTTTTTGATTGCAAGAGCACTAATTCCAGGATGGAGTGCCTGCAGAAAAAGAAATAATAAAACAGAGAGACTAAATAAATTTGTTAAAATGGCTGAAAGTGTAAAGCACTTTTGTAAATTTCTGGATGAAAATATGAACTTTGAATTTTTAAGAAATGCTCACAGACTCTAAACACCTGAGGTCTAAAAACATGCTGTTTTCTATCTCAAGAGAATGAGACACAGAAACTGGCATAAACTCTATGAACAGAAAAACAACTCAAAATGCATGTTATTCCCTCAGTTTGACTGACTGACAGACTGACAGAGTACACTGAAACTTTAAAATGTCAGCTGGAGTCTTAGTTTGCAAGGACGGAAGTTTCAAATCAAGGACTTTTTTTTTTTCATAAATATGAATTTTAATGTAAATCTGCCACTGTTATCATTGTTATCATCAACTGTATATGTGCTGTGTGGGTTTGGGTTTGATCTGACCTGTAGGTGTGTCCGGCCTGGTCTTACATTGGCCGGTGCACCCCCTGACATCGTCTCGCAGCAGGCGGACTTCATCCTCCAGGTGTGAACAGATCTGGAAGCAGCCTTCTCTCCCTGAGTCCAGTCTGATCTGGAGTCTGTTGATTTGGCTCTGCATGCGCCCTAGGGAATCCTGGGAATGATTCTTTAGCCTCTGCAGCTCGTCCTCCATCTTCCCGCACAACTCGCAGTCCTGCCCCAGCAGCTCCACCTCTGTCACGATTCGGTTAAAGTGTTCGCCATGATCCCCTGTCAGAGCCTTGATCTTACGTACATCATGGCTCAGGTCCACAACCTCAGTGATGATTTACATGTTAATATTCATAATGATAATATCAAACAGTAATAGCATAGTTATTGTTTTCATTATCATATCCAACTGTAATATAATAACTATTTTATTCACATCAGCTGATTTTAATGTGTTAATGTGTAGACTGGTTTATGTTTTGAGAAAAACTGATGCGGACAACAAGAGTCCAATCTAGTGCAGAAATGTATCATGTCATAATGACATTCTCATCTAGACATTTTCTTATTTTTCACTGTAGTTTCATGTTGGTAAGAATCAGTTTTAAAAACAAAGAGATTTGGGGTTTGTTATGTAAGAAATTCTCTTTTTTGCATGTATTTGCTTTTGATTTCTTTCAAACATCATTAGGTGATTACAGTTGTCATTTTTAAAAGTTGTGAGAAATCTGTATCTCACCTTGTCATACAGAGAGTCTCCAGACACCGATAGGTCTTTGAGTCGAGTGTTAAAGTGTCGAATCTGATCCTCGTTGGCCACCACTCTCCACTCTAGTGATTTCTCTGTTGTATTTTCTCTTTCTCCCCCCGTCCCAGGTAGTCCTCCCCGTGTACCTCCTCCTGTAGGTGCTCCTCCTGCTCCCCACCTTCCTCCTCCATCTCCCCGGTCACCACCTCCTTGTCCTCCTCCTTCAGACCCTCCACAACTGCACTCCTCCAGCCTCCGGCTCAGGAGGGAGGTATTGTTTTCCAGCTTCAACAGCCTCTTGTCATGGTCGCTCACCCTGTCCTTCACCAGCCCCACTTCCAGCTCCACGTCTGCGATCCTGAAGGCCTGGTCATCGAACCGGTCCAGGAACACTGTCCTCAGGTCCCCCAGTTCTCTGTGGAAGTAGTCCTTCAGGTCATTCTCCAGGTATGAGCAGCTCTGCTCGGTCCGCTGCACAGTGTTGTTGATCGTCCGCTCCAGGTCATTCAGCCGATTGTCCAGTCTATCCTCTGTCACCAAAACATCTCTCCCACCTTCCCCGATTCCACCGCCACCATCAAAACCTCCTATGAAGCCACCTCCTCTGCTAAGCTCCTTGTCCAGGCGGTTCTGCAGAACATCAAAGTTCTCTGAGGCTGAGCTGATCTTACGCTCAGCATCAGTGATGCGGTTTTGGAGGTCAATGACGGTGTCGCAGCATCCCTGCGAACGCACCACCTCCCGTCGCAGCCCGTCCAGGCCCTGCCGATACCGAACGTCCAAAGCATTTAACTGCTTCTCCAGGGCTCGAATGATCTCTCTGTCCGCCTGCTGCTGCCTGCGCAGATCCTCCACACCAGCCTGGAAAATACACAACAGTGAATTTCATCTTACTGAACTACACGTGTTTTACTTAGCTGCACTGTTGTTTACGTTTTCTTTAAAGTATTTTTATTTCTACTTCATGCCCTTTAGTCTGAAGGCCCAGAGAGGGTCGGTAACCTTCATTTTATTTTGGATTACTGGCTCATTAAAGGAGGTTTATGTGATACCTGACAGGAGGAACAGGACAGCGAGACCCTTCTCTCCAACTCCCTCAGGATCTCCTCCTTCAGCAAGTTCAGTCTCCCTCCACTCAGTCCTCCTCCAGACAGACCTCCATCCAGGTCATTCCCTTTTCCATTCACCAGGTGGTTGTTGATGCTGACCAAGGTTTTATCATGGGCCTGTAGGAGACACATCAGCTATAGTTCTCATTAAAACATTAAAACAAAACTTTTAGCATGAGCCTGTTAAAGGAGAAACACCTCAGCTAAAGTTCTACTAGACTAACAAACTGTTACTTCATTACACATGCCACATTAAGTGGATCTGTCCATCCTTCAGGTGTGGGAAAACCACCCTTATGTGGAGTGAGCAGGACTCCATCATGGTTATTGTAATTTATTCTGTAACTCAGAGGGTTTCCAATACAATTAGTAATGGGTACATCCCAGTTCCCTTTTTTGATTGATCCTCAATCCTCCCATGAGCCAGAAATCCATCTGGTCCTCCAACATGATCAGTTTTTCAGTGTTCATTTCTGCTCAGAGGATTGCGAGAATACATTTGATAAATTTTGTTAGCAGCTGATCGAACTGATCTGATACTAGATCAACTCAGTTTAACAAACACAAATACAAATATACAAATACAATTCAGGTGGAATGTTAAACTAATGTCAGTGTTTAAGTTTAGTGTGGTTGCGGAGCTGCAGAGTCTGGATCTGTGGTTGCAGGCTGCCTGCTGCCCCTGTGTTCCTGCTCGGCGGCCGCTACTGCTATTATTGTTATTGGTCTAATTATTAGTATTACTATTATAATAATGCTATTAGTATTAGTTTTACTAATATTAACATCAATATCATTACCACTACTATTACTTTACATCTGTATGTTGTAGCGGGCTTGACACTTAAACAGGATGGGGTGCCAGTCAGAGTCAGGTCTGACAAATAATAATTAAATAGAAAACAAAAAAGTCTGTCGAACCATACAAACAAATAAAGCAGTGGCCAATAGCAATGAAATATATTCAAAAACCAACACTGCAACACCACACAAATAAACCACAGCTCAATTTAATTTTCCCCAGATGTATATTGAATCAACCAAGACAGCAAAATTGGTAGGTGTGCGAGGGAGTGCGTGGGTCTTGTTTCAGTCTCAGTTCAACCCACTTGATCCGGTTCGCTTTTTCCCCGCAATCCCCACAGTTCAGTTCCAATCCAGTACACAACCAATCAAAAAGAAAGACAACTCAAAACTCCGCTCCGGGTTTTAACCCGGATACCCACAAAACAAATCAAATCAGGAAATCCCAAAAGTAAATAACAACGTCGATTTCGTAGTTCCGTTATCCTGCTCTCTCTCTCCTCTCTCTCAACCCAACTGGTTGAGGCAGATGACCGCCCACCCAGAGCCTGGTTCTGGTTCTGCTCAAGGTTTCTGTCTGTTAAAGGGAGTTTTTCCTTGCCACTGTCTCCTAGTGCTGCTCATGGTGGGAATTGTTGGGTCTCTGTAAAGATAAAGAGTCGGTCTAGACCTGCTCTTTATGAAAAAGTGCCCTGAGATCACTTTGTTATGATATGGCGCTATATAAATAAAACTCAGTTGAATTGAATTAACAAAGAAACCATAAAACTGACTGATCCAGCTGTGATCTGTGTCCATTCAGCAATCATAGTCATCATCCCAAGGAGTACTGCTGTTTGGTAATTCACCACTGGCACTTATGTCTCCACAGATTTAAACACTATTTTTGGAAGAACTTGAGTTGAGACTATTTACAGATATGAAAAAGTGTAATCACCTGAGTCCAGTTGAGCTGCTGATGTCAGTAAGAACTGTTTTATCAGTTTCAAACTGGCCTCCTGTTTATCTTGACAAGTTTAAACTCTAATAAATAATAAACACTAATAAAATGAGTCTGACCTTTGTGTACACTGTGTTGATAAAGACCTGATTGTGTTCTCTGATTTGTTTGAGTTGTGACTCGGAGAAGAAGAAGTGTGAGTTTGAAGGTAATTGCCTGTGTCAGGTTGACTTAGAGGTAATATAAAACAAATATTACTGCAGAAATTCAGATGATGTTTGTATCTGTTCAGAGTGCAGTATGTGTCCCTATATAAAAAAATGTACTGGCATTGGGCAACAATCCCTCCACTACTTACAGGTAAAGTGTGTAAACAGTGACTCACCTGCGTGCGGTTGTCCAGTTGGTCCAGTTTGGTCTGAATGCTGTGAATTGTCTCTTTAATCTCCGGCTGAGCTGCATCAGCAGGATTTCTTCCTCCTGAAGAGGTACCTCCTCCTCCTCCACTGAAGCCTGGTTTGTTGGCCTCCTGCTGGAAGTTTTCATTCATGGTGTTCAGAGTGGACTGAAGGTCCTGGAGGTTCTTGGTCAGACTCTGGATCTTCTCCTCCAGCTGCCTCATCTTGTCGTTCTCAACTCGTCCTGGAAGAAAAGGAAGCAGCAACTTCAGAGCTCCAAACACAGAAGCGTTTACAATCCCGTGGAGAAAGAGGCACCTGGCACCTGGAAAGAGACCTGACACCTGAGAACAACAATAAGAGGAGTTCATACTGTTCACCAGCAGAGGCCAAATTACTTCCTGCTTCTTTCATACAAATGGAGAAGGTCCTGCGGTTTATTGCATGTTTGATACTTAAGTCTGATCACAGAGAAGACAATAAAGATCAACTACGGAATAGTTCAGTGATCAGTGTGACTGATTGATTTACTTTTTCAGGTTTAATGTGCTACCTGTACAACATCTGGTCTGTTCTCTCCATGATGGTGGCTGGTTTGTTTTAGTGACTTGATCTGGATCTATTGTCTAATGTGAAGATGTGTGTTGGACCCCAAAAAGAATAAAAAGGATCTCCATCAGCACCGTGCCGGTCTAACTGGGAAAACTCATGAATAAGAACAAGTACCAGTTTGTTACAGTGTTGGACTGTAGATCCAATGAGCCCATGTAGATTCATCCTCACTCCTGGTACGGTACAATAACTGAGAACATGAGGGAGAGATGTTTGACCTTTTGGGCTCAGCCACAGTAAATCAGGTCAAATATGGATCTTTTTGAGGATTTATGTTCAGAAGTGTCATATGAATACATGTAAATGAGAATCCACTCACCGCTGTGTCCTCCACTCTGTCCAGATCCAGAACTGCCTCCTCCATAACCACCTCCTCCCCCTCCCTGTCCGTAGCTCATCCCTCCACCTCCCCCCTGTCCATAGCTTGTCCCTCCTCCTCCCTGTCCACCTCCGCCATGTCCTCCGCCCCCTTGTCCATAGCTTGCCCCTGCTCCATGTCCCGGTCTGGGCTGAGGTCTGGTACTAGAAATATGGGTTCCTTCTCCTCCAACTGGACCATCATTGCAGTCCTCTCCACTGTAACCATGGCAACATTTCCACTCCATCTCTGTTACCATTTTGTAGGCCACTTTGTACCGCGGCCTCATGTAGGTACGATAGCTGTAGGGAGATGAGAGATAACTGATGGCTGACGTTTGATTTAAATGAACAGAGCAAGAGTTTTAAGTTCAACAGAAATTCTTAAGAAACAGACTAACAAGTAAAAACACTGACTTGATTTGATTTATTGGACATATCACGATATATGTATGATTGTTGAGATACAGCATCTACTAATATCTAAAAGTAGAAGATATGAGATCCAGCTGATGTTGTAAAGCAAAAATGTGGTCTTCACCAAAAAAAAGAAAAGATAAGAAAAGAAAAGAACAAATAAAAGGGAATAAAGACAGATGATGTCTGGAGTCCATTTTATCCATCTGATCTGTTCCAAAAACGAGAGAGAAAAGACGAGTAGAAACAGACAGCACAAATGGAACAGACAGCAAGACAAAGAGAACAATAAAGAGAGAATGAACAAAGAACGAACGAAGAAGTGAAGAACTCTGAATCCTCCAGTGTGTTTGATAAACTGATCCGGGTTCAGTCTCTGGTTACAGATGAAACTGATGTTCACATTCACACACTGACTGTTAGTGTGTTATGATGGTTTGTCGTGTGTGTGTGTGTGTGTGTGTGTATACTCACACCACCACCCTGCTGCAATGTCCGCTCCCCCAGCTGCATGGATGATAATCAGGCTTCACATAGGTTTCCACTCCATCTTCAACCACACAGCTCACTGTCTTTGTCACAACGAACGCACACCAGTTCCTGTTTAACACACACAGGTTTCAGTCACATGACAAGACAAACAGCAACAACAGATGAACAGAGTTCAGAATGTTTATTGATTATCAATGAAAACCTATTGATTATCAGAAACTTGTATCTTGGATGGATCCTCGAACATGTTTCTGCTGCACGAACATGAACCCTTTTATTCATACCTGTACATACAGCTTCTACACTGTTTACATGTTTTCTTTACCCGCCTCCTGACAGGACTTGACTCAACCAATCATACTGTTTGATGCACAGATGTTACAGGTAAACTACGGCTCTGTGTAGGTTTACAGAAATGTTAACGTGTTCTGCTCAGCAGTGACTTTACTGTCCACCTCAGCAAAGTTTCACAGTTGTTTCTTTTCTGAACATTTTAATTCCAAAAACCAACCAATCAGTGAGAAGGTCAGGGTTGATCTTATGACAGATCTGAACACCATCAACTTACTGTCAACGTTAAAAACATTTAACCTCCACAGAAAACATGGTCTCTGTTTTAACATGTTGCCTCAGAGTTCAAAACTGAATTTCATCTCAATATAAGATGGCAGACTATTTTAAAACAAAGTGTTTTTAAACAGTGTCTTTAAATGCAATGTAAAACCTAAAAGCTAAAACTGCAAAACCATCAGATGAAAACATATGAACACATTTTAACTGTTAACAGATTTCTGACAGATTCTCTCTTTCCATGTCTCTGTTTAGTTAAATTCAGTTTATAAATTAATTTTCGATAGAAACACATCATGCAGATCTTCTGACAGTTTCACACTGTAGGACTCATTAAACACAACAGACTCATTGTCCGTGTATGTATATAAGTGTGTGTGTGTGTGTGTCTCCTGTTGTGGGTAAAAAATGTCCAGCGCATGGTGCTGATTTCATTTGTTGATGTCATCAGTGAGTGATGATGAATATGTCTCTGTGTCGGCCATGTTGGATCAGCAGCAGACAAACTGTGTCTCTGTGTTTAAATTCAATTGTGTTGATTTATTTTTTCTGGAATCCAGAACAACAAGCAGGAATTTTACTTCTGCTGCTGCAGAGACAAACAGATGTTTAACGTCCAAATGATGTTTAGAATGTTTAACATCCTGATGTTTAACGTCCAGATGATGTTTAACATCCAGATGACGTTGCTGGTTTTATCAAAAAATCAGTTTTATTGAAGAGTTGACATAGTTTTAAAAACTGTTACACTTTGTTTTTTAGAGGAGAAGAAGCAAAACTGATTACAAACTAAACTTAGACAAAGTCAAACAAAGTAAAGTTTGATGCTGCATCCAAAAATACAAAGCAAACAGGTCCTGTCTCAACCAAAAACCTTGTCTTCGGATCCCACCAAACAAACAAAAAATACTCCGTTTGAGATTCAATACAAAAGTTGGCCAATGAAAAGGTGTCTCCGGCAACCCCTGAGTTACCTCCTGTAGACCGGCCACTGCGTCGCTGTTGGCTCCAGGGCAGGAGCCGGCAGTTTCTATTTTGCCTCATCACACACACACACTCATCCCTGTCACAGACACACAATCGTAAACCAATCCATTAATTCACCTTCTTTTTAAACAACTATGAAATTTAAGATGGCGCAGTACTACGAGGAAGCAGTGAGACCATCCTGTCTGAGCAGAAAGTTTGCTGTTCGGTATCTGTCTTCTTTGTTTTTCTTGTTTATAGTCCACGTTGTACATAAATCTGTATTGGTCTCTTGCTGAAAACTCCGGGCAATTAATTCCTGGGATATCTTCAGCCCTTCCTTGGAGTTCCATGCTACAAGTGATACAGTCTGATGGTCGTCCTGCTGCAGCAGATCTACATCAGTCACTCCTGTTGATTCAAGCAGTTTAACTTTTCCACAGGACAGGGAGTTTTGTTATCCTGACTGACAGATAATGAAATTAATAGAGAAGCTGTGAAGGACAAATCATTTTGTTTGCATTCACTCTAAATAAAGACATATGGGGGGGATTTAGATGAGAATGGAATACATTTTTCCTCGTGTGAATCTTCATAAACCAAATTAAATCAAACTAAATCAAAAACCTCACTGGAGGCTCATACAGAGACCACCACATACTGTCCAACACAACGGCAACACAAACTGTTAGTACACAGTGTAACTCTGAACCCCCCCCGAGGATTAAAAACATGATATAAAGTTGAAGGCATGAGTGATGTCAGACACAGAAACCCAACCCAAACTACATATTTACTGCAGATCTACAGTTAACATAAAGACATGAGACCTCCAACATCACAGAAAGCCTGAGATGCATATTTAAATATTTAATTTACATACTTCACTAATGTGACTGTATATTAATGAAATGTTCCTGTAGCCTCAGTAATATCCTATCAGGATCATGGCCATCCATACGTGTAACTGCACTCTAAAACAACAAATGTTAATCATCGCTTCAAACTGAGGGTCTAGAACTGTTCATGATAGACCCGATAGTAATCCATTCATGTCTATCGAGAGTTGATAATGAACAATCCTGATTACATGCAATACAAACATTTCTAAAGTACTCCCTTTCTTCAGTATCTGTACATTAGAACTACGTTCCATAAAGAGATGGATATTATCTGCCGCTCTGTAACATGAGCTCTGGTCTCCTCCTCACTCTCACTGTTCACCTCAGGAGCTTAAAAGGGAACCATAAAACTTTTTAAATAGGCATTTTCAGGCCGGAAGAACTTTTTCATAGTTCTAAGAACAGTTGGAGGACCCCTCCCCTTTTTATTGTGTTCGCACTGCAAGAACTAGGAACGATCATAATTCTTAGAATGCCGTTTTGTGCTGGGTGAGTACCTCCTCTAAAGCAGGAGCTAAAAAAGTGGAACCTTGAGTGACGTAAGTGTACGTTGACTGGTCAAACACATGGACCAATGCAGCCCCAGAAACCGACATCTTAAAAAACCTGTGTAACAGTTCGTAGCGGTAGCCTTAAAAAATGGACCAAAGCATGAACAAATTGACAGACAGTAAAGTCCAGGCTTTATTGAGCGTATGTCCGACGGGGAAAATACAATGCGATTTTGACTCATCAAAGCAAAATCTAAAAATCTTGTGTGTGATGTTGTGAGTGACGTTGCTATACCAACCACTGGCTGGCTTCTAATGGTGGTGCGAATGCAAACAGAAAAAAAGCCCTTGAAGGTATGTAGTACTCAGGGGAGCTCCCCAATAAGCAGTTCCTCTCAGGGAGTCCCCAGAACTGTTTTTGACCAAATACTTCCAGGAACTAAGGAACCAGATTCAACTAAATGAAACAAAGCTAAAAGTCCTTTTTAAACATTTCTGTTTGTGTTTCCATCACATCTGAAGAACTGTGAAGATCAGAAAAAGTTAGACTGACGACGGATGGCTTTGTGTTGTTGTTTGTATTTACTGTGGAGATGTTTGAGGAACTGTAATGCATCATTTAAAAAGAAGACTGAAAACTCAACAACAAAACAGCCATCAAACAATCAGCTAATACAGTTCAAAAAGTACTTTTAGTTCCTGAGTTTGGTTTCATAGTTCCTGGAACTGTTTGGTCAAAAAGGCTTTTACCGTCCTGCTGTCTACATACAGGACACACTACTTCCTGTATTCACAGTGAACATAAATCCTGAGCTGCAGATTTGTTCAACATAATGATCACACATAATTCATAGAGATAGTGAGTCAGTGTCTGATCTCCAGTCAGTTCGCTGCTGCAACTTTATCCTGTGTATCAGGACCAGCTGTGACCTTTGACCTCCAGCAGGCAGAGTTAATACAAACTGATCAGAGGAAGTGCTGCTCCTGACAGAGAGAGGAGAGTTTCTCTTTAAAGGAAAACTGCAGATTATTAAAAACCTGGAAACAAACTTATACAAACAAACTTAGACAAACTAATGTGCAAGAAAAAGGTAAAGTAAACATGACAAAGTCATCATCACTTCCTGTCTCTCCTCTGTTCCACCAAATTCTGTAACTCAATACAGTCATTAAGCATGTTTTTCATCTGTCTTTATGGAAGTATTTGTGTTTGAGTTACATGGTAGCATTACAGTATGTGAGCATCAGTACTATGACAGCCAATCAGAAAGCACGATTCTGTGTGGAAATGATAATGTTGAAAAACATCAAAAAATTTCTAATGATGATGTTTTTTTAACAGATTTTAATTTTCACACTGCAAAGAAAATTAAACTTCAGCCTTAAACCAGAATTCACAGTGAACCAAAATCCATAGAGAAAACCACATTTCACACACACACACACACACACACACACACACACACAGTGATGTCACTCTCTCTACAGGAAATTAGTCATTCGGGCGTTTGTTTCAGTTTGCTGCTGATGACATCACAGCTGCTTCACTGCCAAATGAAGGGGTGTGTGTGTGTGTGTGTGTGTGTGTGTTTACAGTGTGTGTGTACATCATTAGACCTGCAGAGTTCAGTTTGAGTCTTTTGATTTAAAGGTTCCTCTGAAGTTTCTGACCTACAGTGCATCCGGAAAGTATTCACAGCGCTTCACGTTTTCCACATTCTGTCATGTTACTGCCTTATTCCAAAATGGAATAAATTCATTTC